>QYTT01081493.1:0-33118 GCA_006980735.1 Dasypogon diadema
AATACACATATCACTCGACTTACACACTTTTTCAAAACGTTTTAATTGGCAATAAGCTAGCCAATAACTCAGTTCTTTTCGGAAATTTTTTAAGGTTTCGATTGAATTTTTCTGTATTAAAAAGTATTTAGAAATTATACTTTTAAAGACACTATACATATTGCTTAAGAGTTTTATCCCAACCCAACTCAAAGGTCTATAAAGTAAAAATTTAATAATACTCCAATAAAAAATTGTATCTGTCTATTATTCAAACTGAAAAGGATAATAAAATGCAAATCTGATTTTATGTTACCCAAAATACTTTTTCAAGAGATCTCTTTTAACTCTTTCTCTGTACTCTGAATATTTTTCCTCCTATATAACACCGTAAATCACAGAACGTCCTTATTTGCATGCCATTAACAGACAGGGGTAGATAACTCGGGTACAATTTTATGCCGCATGTCAAGGATATCATCGGTCTCAATAAATCGATGAAAAATGTTGTTTGCGATAGAGGACAATATCCGGCTTTTCTTGGTCTCTGAAGGTTCTCCAGTTGCATTGCTAAATTTCCTGCACATATCTGAGGGTGGCTTTACTTAATTTATGGAAACGCTGCATTCGATATGTTTGTTTATGCTTTACAGGGAATAGAACCAGGCATTAATGGTTGCTACGTTGTTATCTACCAGACATATATGCAAGCAAATTGTATATCGGGAAGGTGTGTTTAATGAGAAGTATAATCGTGTATAGGGAAAATGG
Source organism: Dasypogon diadema (assembly GCA_006980735.1). NCBI lineage: Eukaryota > Metazoa > Arthropoda > Insecta > Diptera > Asilidae > Dasypogon > Dasypogon diadema. Next base: position 751 of record QYTT01081493.1, read on the forward strand.
ATATGAAAGTATAAAAGCGCTTTAAAGATAACACCACCTAAAATTTTCTGATTTTTCCCAGAAACACCATTTGTGAAGATAAATTATATATAAAGGGCTTTAAAACGCCCAATTAATTTCCGTATAATTCAAAACCCATGCAACGTAATGTAATTTACCGACACCTGCACCAATTAATTCCTTCCGTGCCATCTCTTCCATTTTTGTGTTACATTAACTTCCTCCTCTCTAAGTAGTGCAGAATTTTAAGTGCTTTAAGTACAAGTCACGTTTACAACTTGTAATTGAAATTCTGTTCATGAAAACATTTACAGATTTCTTTAAAGAAACGGCGGAAACTCGGAAAATAAAAAAGGGGTTTTTTGCAAAACTATTCTACCCCATAAATCTCAAATATTTCTGTTTAGAAAGTTAAATTAAAATTATAACTTCCTGTGCACAGCACGGAAACAGGTATATCCTGGAAGAAGTTCTGGAACGCTATGAGAATGATTTCATTTATGAATATGTATAGGATATTTACTCCATAAAGTTCGTCTTGGTTTCTTACGGGTGGCTGTATGCAGGCTTCTGTTAAATTTCAGACTAATCAGAAAACAAACGAAGAATTACGAAACAATGTTTCTGCTGCAATCCTTGGATGATGAAAATGTGGCTGCAGAAAGTTTACGAATAAATTGCAAAGATTTGTTCTTAGTTGAGAGGTAGTAAAGTGTAAGTTCCCATGTCTAGTTTACAAATGCGGGATAGGATGTATCTAATTATTTTACATTAATTTTTTATTCGTTTATATTTGCACTGGTTTTATACTGTTCTGTACAGAAGGTTTAGCGTTTTGATTTACGATGTACTTTGGGAAAATGCGTGAATTTTAATTGTCCTCATATAAAAAAACACGGATAATTATAGGACGTTTATATTAAACTAAAATACTATGACCCTTTTCTATCCAACTTAATTATAATTTACATTTTTATTTCCTAAGACTTTTCTTACTACTATCTATTTATGAAATAGCAAACAACAGAATAACAAACAGAACTGTATGAGCTAAGGAGTCAGATTACTTTAGGAGCAAAGTCAAAGTAAACCGCATAAAACTTCTGGAGTAGCGGTTCCCCAAGTGGTCTGCGAACTTTTCGGGTCCCACTATCGTCTGTGTGGGGATCCGCAACTAATCCAGAAAATAACTTATGGAATTTATATATTTCTTATTATCAGCTTAGAAGATATATCCTATTGGGACCATACCTTAAGAAAGCCCCCTTTTTCCACTTAGGATTCCTACAAAGGACATAATGATTTATCTGAGCTTCACTAATTAAGGCGTATAAATGGATTGAAAAATTTGCTACAAGCACAGGAAGTTCATCAATGTAGGGAAAAAATAGTAAAGGGCCGAGAATTGATCTTTGCGATATTCCGAGCTTAAGGTCCACTATGTTTGTGGCTATATGCTTTTACTTTCAGAAATTGACTGCGGCCTTGTAACAAGCTTTCAGTAAAATTTCTGGCTGACGAAAAAAACAAGAACTTTTTGACTAACTTTGAAAGAAATTTAGAGTGATCTATGGAAACAAAAACTTTACTGAAATCTAGAAACTGCTAATATAAATACAGAACACCAGAATTGTCAGCTCGTTGTTGTCTTTGGCTCTGTGAATATCTTACATTACTTTAACCATAATAGTCTAACAACTGAATCGGTTATTTCAGAAACCCCGCATGTGAGGTTTCATAGTGTGGAATGTGCGAAAACCGGGTGTCAAACTAATAAAAAGCCATTTTTATTGATATCTTCTACAGTCTGCGTGCGCAAATATAATTACTTGGAAAAGAAGGTGAAGACTTTTTTGGTATAGGTACTGCCAATACGTCAATTGAGGATGAATGTCATCAAAACTCTTGATTGGCTATCACAATCGCCAGGGGAAAATCCGATATAAAATATGCGAACTCTATGAAACAAGCTTCACGGGAAACCTATATACATTCCTTGTAAACATACCTCTAAAACTTATGACCAATCCTTCAAAAATTATAATAACATTAGCGCATTGTACTGTATTAATAGAAGGCTGTGATATCTACACTTAAATATGTAAAGTCCAATTTTGGATTTCATGTTTCCACCAAATGCAAAGACAAATAAAACAAAACGCAAATACCACGCTAAAATTTCATCTCTTTACAGCTGGGCTAAATATCCTTTAAAAGGGATTTCTGTAGAGTTCCGAATAACATCCGCTTCCAGCATTATTTGCTCAGTTGATTGTACTAAACTAAATGAATGGATGCCTTCGTCCTGTGTTGCTGATTACACTAACTCGATCCATAGTTTGATTAGTACTAGGAATTTCGGTACTATGGAGTCACAGGCAATTGAGCAAGTATAGCTTTTTAGAATGCATCCGCAATCGATTAATAGTTGGTCAAGTTCATAGTAGTTGTTGTGGAGTTCATAAAATCTGATTAAATTTTGTGTATTGACTGGAAGAAGAGAATGTAAACGGATATTTGTATTTATTCGATTTCGTTAAGACCTTTTTTATGATATTTTGTGAAAATATCAGAGTATATCTTAAAATTTAGGGAATGATTTTATTTTAAATGCAAAACATCGCCACTTTTCGTTAATGCAATTTTAATTCTGGTATAATGTGCAAAAATTATTCCAATACTGGTAAACTGCACGAAATGCTATAATAACAAATGGCATACTGAATTCTCAAGGAAATAATTCATTGCTACATTTAAATACTCATTACAAGTAACAGCACCAAACGTGCTTCTGCCTCCCAGCTTAATGTAGCTTAACAGGGCATGAGATACAGCGCAAGAAAATTCATGTACTGGAAAATGGTTCCATGGGACTTTATAAATTAAACCTCGGAAAATATTTATCTACCCTAAACTGTTTCCGTTAATTCTGACATTAATTTTTGTTGACCTTCCCATTTCCTTCTGTTGTTCTCGATCCAAGGAAAACTACGTAGAAAATGGTTTCCTAAAACGGAACCCAGATGTCCTAATCTGACTGCTTTCAACCGACCATGGTGTCGATAAATCTCGCTAGAAACCATTCCTTAAGTAGGTACTTTTCTACAGCAGTAACAGGTGTATGTAGAATGTAAAAGTTCATGGGACTCTTAATCAAAATGGACTCTTAACTCCCCTCACATTTTCAATAGAGACTTTTCGTATTTTTTTGCTTTAAATTCATAACTTTGTTCCTCTCTGCCTTGCAGTTCTGTCGGCATTTCCCTTATTCAAAGAACATTTTACAGAACTGGTATAATAATGATATCTTATGCCTGGAACTTAATCCGACAAAATCATTTGCTGAAATCATCCCTTGGAAGTCTCTCAAAAATTATCGCCTTGATGCAATCTAAAGTCTCAATGCCTCACTGAAGAAAACGTTAACATGCAGTGTGGCAGAATAGCGTAAAAGTAAATAAAAGCGAATAAAAAGGGACTGCATAATATTCGAAAAGTAGTGCCAACAAGATGCCTGGCACCGGCATTCACATTACACCAGCCTCAAGGAAGCTTCTTTTATCTAATACTTACTCCATGCGAACATTCACACGTGGTCCTCAGTTACTCCTCTTCTGCCTAGATATATGTATGTTTACTTTTTTAAGGACTTTTCCGGAGCTTTGGTTATCTTTCCTTTTACTAGTAGAGCGTTTTATGGTTCGTTGAAGTAGAACAACAATATCAACTGCTGCTGGGAGGCTCTAGACATTTCTTATGCCGCACAGAAACGGCTCACTTTAAGGAACCATTTCACTGTATATACGTTCCATGAAGAAAATGGAGAAAATTTTTGTTTTTGTTGGATCTTGTAAAAAATGTAAACGGGAAGAAGCTGTAGAATTAGGGCAGCACTTTTTTAACAGGGAGTGTTCTACTGTGAGGAGTCATGCTCGTTTTAAACTTGTAATTACCTCATACAGCAGGATGATAAAAAGGAAACATTTTCTGTTTCTGACAAGTGCTTTAACTGTCGCTCTATTTTGCCATAGATGGTGTGTATTCTACACAGCCCTTGAAGGCATCTCAAAGAGGATAAAGTATATTACGAAGTCTCATTTATTGTATTACTATGAACATTGTAATTTTCAACCATGAAAATTGAAAAATGTTAAGGAAATATAAAGCTGTTATATTTTAAATAGAAAGGTGTAAATTTGGATCATTTTCTGAAAACACTCTTACTCTTATAAGGTATATTTCAGAAAGTTTTTACGGATTTTGTTTTACATGCTGCCTTAGAAACAGTTATCCATTCCGAACTGAATTTCACAGACAGGTATTTGATTCTTCATTAGCAGAGTATTGAGTATTGCAGTATTGAGACAAATATTTTAGCGAAATTAAGATAGTATTCAAAATGTCATCAAACCGATTAGAACTGCTGACAAAAATGTTGAAACTTTTTTTTTTTTTAAATTGCAGACATGTCGTACCGAGGAATAGCCAAGGAGTTAGGAACAAGTGCCAGTGGTAGAAAGAAAATTGGGGGACATGAAAAGTAGAGAAGGAATTTTTATAAATTGATACTGTATAAATATTATTACAATTTGGTTTTCGTGGTAGGTATAGTGCATTGTATATTGTAGCTTCTAAAAAGTTATTAAGAATAATTTTTCAGTGGTAATTAAATAAAATGTAAATAGCGTACGAATTCCCATTTAAAAGCTTAAATTACTTTATTTCTAAACCTTACAAGTGTCTAATTTTCGAAATAGAATTTTCTGCTCACATTTGCTAAAGCTTTAAAAGCTCTCAGCTTACGCAAGTTTATTTATATATATAGCTTAAAAGTTTTGACCTTTTCTTTCAACCATGATGGCTGCCCACGTTGCGAATATTACATTCTTATAGAAAAGTAATTTTTTGTGAAATTCGACTATTTTAATGGCAGTAAGTGTTTAAAAAAATGTAACTTTGAATCGCCAAAAACAATAAAAATAATTACTATGATTTCCAGAAAAATAATTTTCCGCCATTTAAAATGTTGTTTTGCATTTTTCGTTTTTCACCGCCATGTACTTCTCGACATCTTAAATCCGTGTTTTGACCAGAGTAGCTAGATTTATAATGCATTATGTAGATGCAAAACAGGTGTATTCGTTTTAAGTTACAGCTCAGAAAATTTCTCTGTTTTTAATAAGCGATGCGTGATATAATCCGGAAAAACAAAATCCGCAAGCAAAAATTAAAAATATGAAAAAAGTCTGGGAAGTATAAAACCCGGAAAGTGCAAAGTCCCGAAGTACGAGACACAAGGTATTATTTTTATGCAAAAAATTCGAATTTTTCTACGTTTCTTATATTTACAAAATAATGTAACTTCAAAACAATCCTATAATAAAAATCAATTAACAAAAGGTTCTACAAGACATCTGAGCAGTTAGGCTTTGTTAGCTACCGAATATTTTCGGGATTGTTTCCGGATTTTATATTTTCCAGATTTTATACTTTCGGAATTTTGAACTGTCTGAATATTATACCGTCGGGATTTTGCATTTCAGTTTTAATATTTCGCCCTTCGTACTTCTGGACTTTAAAAAAGTCACCTCAATTCGTTCAGAAAACATAGGCGCCTCTAAAACAAGGTCAAGAGTCGGTAAATATAATCGAATGCTATCGGTGTTCAAAAAAAGAAACTAAGAAATCAAATGAAATATAAAATCGCTTTACTTTTCAGAAAGTCTTAACCTACATATTAAATAAATATCTTTGAGTGGACACCTTTTCTTTCTTTTTGTTATTATCTTTCCATTTCTTTGATAAATTCAAGTAGCGATAGGCATTTTTCTTATCAACAGTCAACTTATGGACGCATTCACAAATAGAATTGTCTGCCCATAGGTCCTGTATATGATAATGTACTATTGGGCTTTGTTAAATACAATATGAAATGCCTTTAAAATTGGTGTTCTTTAAGTCAAATCCCTCTAAATGTTAAAAATCCGGCAACCTGTCCTGATCTAAATCTGTACTGGATTTTCTGAAGCTCTGGTCCAAGGTGTCTAATGATTCCTACATTTTCAGTCTTCTCTATCTCTATCTATTCTCTCCTTTGACCTTTGATTGTACCGTAAAAAGACTGGGAAGTAATTAATGAATATGCAGCAGGGGAAAAGATATTAAGTAGTCTAGACAGTAGGCTATCTAGACCATTAATGAAACGAAATGATATTGTAAGAAGAAATTAATTTTTTGTGTAACAAAATAAATGAAATAAAGTTCATGGAATACCCTATGTGTTATTGCAAGGCCTTGGTTTTGGTGAAAAGTAAAAGGAGGAAGAGGAACGGTGAGTAAGTTCCTTCAGACTAGGAAATCTAATTGTCAAATACTCCATAAAATATCAAAATAATGTATTGAGATTTCTAAATAATATTAATAATAGTTTTACTATTAGAAAAGACCGATAGAAGTTAAAAGTAAACTGTTCAAAAGGATTCCAATAAACTCGAATATTTTATTAAGAAGCTAAGGTACTATTATCATTGCATTGAATCAAGAAGATGGAATTTACTAAGCAAAATAAATATCAAAATGAAAAGCTATCCCCCCTTCCACTTAATAAACATGCGATGAAACGGAAATTGAATTCTAGATTTGTTTCTGTAGATTCTCCCGCTTCTTAAAGATGTATGTAATGTATAAAGTAATATGAAATAATATTTTTTCATAAAATTTCATAAAGGACATGCTTGAAATTTCAGTGATACATTGACTTCTTAAAAGTAGGAAATCTTCCCTTTTCTCCAGGGTTTTGAAATAAAGATTATCTCCTACAATTTACCCCAGTGAATTTCAATTTATGATGTGTACACATGACGTTTATAAGTTTCAAGAAGTCAGTCAATTTAATTCCAAACATAAGATAAAGTTCTTCCGGGTAAAGCTCATTATTTTTTTACGCTTTAGCTATGAAACAAGATTCAACTTGGCTCTGAATGAATTCTAATAATTTAAGGTCTGTCGGGGTTTGGAGCCTTTTTCCAAAAACGATATTGCATTTTAACTAAATGTCTCCAAATTATCTAAAGGTTTCCTTAAAATGTTTTAATTCTGTGAAGATTTAAAATCTTTCATCATTATCAACCTTTTACCGAATGGCGAATTATTCAAAAATTTTTCAAATATAACTATTAGTTATGAACTTATAAGTAATAGACAACTGATAGTCAGAAAAAGATAAAAATTTTAGACTACTTCCTCCGCACTATATAGTACAACTCTTTTAATCTAATCTCAAAAATTTTCACTAGACAAGATACATATCGGCAGTTTAGCACACAAATATGTTAATCCAAAATATATATATTTTACAATAAGGCATCAATATAAAATGTTAAGGAGCGTGGAAGACTCTGGGTCATATAACGCAAATGAATTACTCAAACAGTTCTTTAAGTAAGATATGAAACCAAATAAAATGTATTGAAATTATGAAACTGAAATTATAGCCCTCTTCGATACAAATGAAAAATAGTTTACAAGGGGTCGGGTCGGGGATTAGGATGAAAATTTACAAGATGATTCTGTAGTCCCAAAAAACATATACGGTTCCGAGATTTTGTAGTAATTCTTAGCCTTAATTGCTAACTTATACAATTTTCGATTGTTATACAACAACCTGTACTATCTCCATTTTTTTGATAGTTATTAAGTATTGTACATACATACATCCCATAAACCTATAAGAGCGAAGTGCCTATAGTTTATTTTATTTTATTTACGAAGAACTTTTTTAATAAATTAAATTTTTAAAATTTAGTTAAATTAGAATGATATTATGATATTTTGCATGCAGTTGGTTTTAAGTTTTCTCAGAATTTTGGTATTCCGTAAGTTTTGAGGTTTATTTTCTAACGTATTATATATAACGCTACATTTATGCCAGTTTTAGTAAAATTCGACGAGTTTCAGTTGGAAACCCTCCCTTGCTAGACAACAGCAATTTACTACAGCTACTAAGAAATATGTATAACCAAGCGATGTAAATACCAGCAGCACTATTTTATATAATGCATAAATTGCTTACTATCAGAATTCATCAGAATTTAAAGGTAGTTGTTCTACCTCCACAAAATATTAAATATACCAAAGCAGAAGAAATGTGAAGTAAATTGACATAATACAATTTTGGTTCTGTATGGGCTGACAAATTTGAGCACGTGATGAATTTCAATAGAGCCTTAGGGAGAAATTCTAGACTTGTAAAAATTTTATTCTACCCAATTAGCCAAAAGTAAAGATTTACTAGCCCTATTTTCGATTAGTTAAAGAGAAGCAATTTTTCAAATATATTTCACATCTTAAATTTTCAAATCAAATAAAATGAAAGAAAAGAAAATTGCTTTCTTGCCTCACTGCCTCACTGCCCATTGACATTTACATCCTGACATTTCTCTAACTTATTTTTCATCCCTTTGCTTATTTCTCTTCGTTATGCAAATCACAATGTTTATGTTACTGTGAAAGCCATCCCTCGATTCGGCCTTGCGCAAAAGTCACCCTTGCCAAATCTGAAGTTAAAACCTTCAATGAAAGATATTCATCAGGTGTGCTATGTTGACTGGCGCTTGGATGGCGCATCTCAGTCACTAGATAGAGTTCCCCATGTGGGGAGCAAGCTGCTGAGTTTTTATTTTTAGTTTCGTGTGGTTTTTTTCATTTTTGCTAGGAATCAATTCTCACTCGGCATTTTCAAACTATACCTCAAAAGAATAAGTAGTCCTATGGATTTCATACATTTTTCGCGAAAAAAATACTATATACATACGCAAAGATATAAGAAGATAAAGTGTCGAAAATTTTAAGATACACAGGTCATTGCATCTAAACGTGAGCGCGATGTCCTATATCGATTCAACGACCATGACCTACAAAGAATAGAATAGAACATATCCCAAAGAGAGCGGTATAGTCACGCGTTTTTTATTTGCAGGACATCTCCAGTATCTCTGTCACGTTACACGATATCACGTGAAAATTAAATTGAGTGAAGTGAAGTGAATTACGTACAGTCATGATGGGGCTGCTCGATTTTAAACTTTGTTATCACATGGATGAGTGGTGTGTGAAGTGTGAAATTTTTTTGTAAGGGTTGTACTCAAGCATAGTATATAATATATACTTTGAACAAATCTAACCAATTTAATGGGGCGAAAGTGATAACTTCATTGAAGTGAGTATACACATTTTAACAAATTTATTAGGATTATCCCCAATTATAAGAAAAAAATGACCCCTACATTAAACTTTGTAGAATTTTTCATAGAAACGTGTAGGTCATAAAATTTAATTCACCTGTTGCATGCAAAATCTGACTGCAAGTCTGCAATAGAGTTGTTTTTATTGGTGAAATTATAGCGCTAAATTTTTGCCGTACTGAATCAATAAACTGAAAATTTTCTGCTTGCTGCGCTTGGAATAAGTATCTTTAAATAAGATAATTTACTGTGAGATTTTAATTTCCTAGAAAAATAAAAAGAAAGAAAATTTCCATAAATACAGGCGTAGATTGGAATAGATATTTTTATAATTGGCTGTGGGTTTAATATACTCTTAAGAAGTATAGTAAATTTTCCAAATAAAAAAACGAATTATGAAATTCTGATAATTGAAAATTATAAGCTTTTCTACAGACAAAGGTTTGCTGTATATGTAACTTTCATCTAAATAAAATATTGAAAGTTATAATTTTTTTGAAGGTATCCAAAAGATTTTTATTGCGAATTTGGATCTCTATAAGTTGATCTCTCTTTAAAGTAACCACCCTCTTTACTTTGACCAGTATTTTTTCACCCTACCACATAGCAGTTATTTTATAAAATACTTCTCCAAACTGACCACCACTCTAATGTGACCAAATATTTTCTGCCCTCCGGTGGTCAACTTATAGAGGTTTCACTGCATATTGTAAAGATTAACTGACTGTTATCGATACGATAATAAAGTGCTCATTTCTGGTTGGCAACAACTTTGAATATACATACTTTAATAACCCCTATATAAGTCAATACGTCGCTTGAAACGGCTATGAAGTATTTGGTGTTTGAAAAGGGTACCTCTCTTTAGTTCCAAGGGTTGTCCCTGAAGAATATTTGGTGTAGAGAAAATATAATATCAGCATATCAAGGAATGCCAGCTGTTTTTGGCATGAGGAAAGGTTTAATGTAGCGTGTAAGATATAGTAAGAGGATCAGATCAGAGTGACATATTCAAGCATAGGTTAGTAGATAGGTAGCTAATACAGGGTAAGCAAGAGTCCTCAAGACAAGAATCCTCTAATAATGTTTTGAATAGATCGAAACACTGCAGGAAAGTTATTAAACAAGGGAGGATTAAGTGTCTACTTTGTGGTACACCAAAAGAGTGAGAGTGGCCATTCTCTTGGCTCTAAAATACGTTATTAGTTTGCTTGAAATCACGTAATGTGTTTGCTGGACTCCCAAATGGTTTTTAATAATTCGAAGCTTTCGAAGGCGATGGATCTTTTTTATTCGAGCAACTGTTTCGCGCTAGATTTATTGTTTGCACACATGGGCCGCTGTAGGACTTGAGATATCTTTCCTCAAGGTCCCTTCTGCGAAATGCTTAACGAATGCACCATGATACCGCTTGACTTAGGCTTTGCAGGGTACTCCCGACACAGGCTCCTATTCATTTTTTAAGATTGATTAGCTCGAGCAGTAGGATTGGATTTTCCGAACACAGTTAACGTTGAAAATAGTGAGAAGTCATTTATTTTATTGCGTGTGATCGTTCGAGTTTCATGCAAAATGAAAATCAAAAGGTACCACAAAAATGGAAATTTGATATTTCCTAAGAACATCCCTTGTGGGTTTGACAACGGAAATATTATGTAACATCGTATAAAATTCACCAATAATATTTTCTGATAAAACAATATCACTCAATTCCCTTTTATTTGAAAACTGAAGGTAATTTTCAACTCAAATATGAATCTGAAGCTGGCAGTTGTAAATGGATACCCTCTAAAAATACTTCCCTTTATCACAACCAACATGAGCCAGAATTCTGCACGCACGCAATTTCAGAAAGATTTGTAAAATTATGTCAACTGCATAAAGGAGGAATTCATGAAATTTAATTCTCGTTCATGAGATGCTTTTGATGCGGTGCCAATTTACGCACAATGCCACTCATGTGCTAAAAAATTAATTTCGTGTCATATAAAATATTTTGCGAAGCATAACTTTACAGAAAGGGTTGGTGAGCATATGAAATTGTTTCAGTTTCAGCATTGTTGAAATGAATGGAACGAGGGCATTCTTGTTGGTAAAATAAAAATTTAAAATTATATTATATTTAAAATTATTATTCTATAAAATATATATTTCAGGATTTTGTTCAGTTTTATATGGTTTAAACCATTGCATCAATTATTAATTTTTGTAAAAGCGCATATGTCTCAAACGCCACAATTATCCGCATAAAAATATTTTACAAAAAAGGGAATATCATATCGATTTTGTAGAGAATTGAAATAAAAGAATTCAAAACGTGTCAAACGAGAAATAAGGATACTGACAGGACCAAAATCAAGGGAATTTACTTTCTTTCTTTTGGTGTAAATGTCATAAAAATTGAGCCCAACATTTTTGTGTACTTAAGATACCTTTTAGAGACTAGGAAAAGGAACATTTCACTTTATTTTCATTGAAGTGGATAAATCTGACGTTCAACTGATACATGTCGAGATATTTTTGTACAGAAGAATTTGAAAGCATTTTCAATCTGGGTCGTGGAAATTTTAGCTAAAGGGCAAAACTTGTATCAATAAAATGTGGAAAAATGATTTCTCCACCTTCTTACTTTGCTGGAGCTCCGCAAAATTGCGTCAAGCTGTTATTAGAAGTCACGTATTTGAATGTATTTCTAAATATTTCATCAGGAACACAGGAGGATAAATATTTGTGGTGAAATCCCTAAAATATACATACGTTATTTGTCTTTTATTTATTAAATGTCGGCAGGTTATATAGCCAAAAAAAACAAAAAGCTCCTGAAATAACCAGAGCCCGTGGTTGTGAGCTCATCGGCTTCATCTCAGATACGGGTTATGGATATTCCTAATGTATATATCTAGAACGTCAAGCTCTCGCAAAGATAGTTTGCAGTTTAACTTAGTACATTTTGGGTAATATATCATGGATCTGGGAAATCAGGGCAACATGACTTTATGACTATATTTAGCACTAGTAAGATTCACGATCACATAGTCATTTCCAAAAGGCTGTGGAGACCATCAAGGATCTGTTAACGAATCCATCCAAAAACAGTAAAGAATATTTCATAATTATGCATAAGCATATATTTCATTGGAACAAGGAAACTTTAAGTGGTCCACGGTTCTTAAAAGTTCAGAGAAATCTCTATAATCATAACTGAAACAAAGTTGTGAATTGTCCAAACATCTCATTCAAATTTGTTTTTAGTTCGAAAGTACTTGGAGCCTACTTTACAACGAACAATTAATTCTTGCATTTCCTTGGCAAAAATCATAATCGGTTTTTTTGTTTAATTAAAAAATATGTAAATTAGTACTGTGTGGAATATCATAATAAAACTCGTCAAGTGGCACCAGTTTTAAGGAATATGTAAAATTACCTAAAAGTATTCCGGGAAATATCACATTTTTGCTGGGAAGGATGAGTCTACATTTTCTCTTTAGTACACTTGCTTTTTATATAACGCTGAAGTAGCCATTAAACCTAAAAGAGATTAGTTAATTATTTTTGCTATACACCTTTAAAGTTTCTAAACACCTGTGACCAGCAAAAGGGTTAATCAATCTTAAGATTCAAAAGGTTTTCAGGAAATTTTATAAAAATTCTTCTCTTAACAGAATCTTATTGACCCAAGTAAAATTTCAACCTATTCTAAATTTTGTAAGAATGATTCAATTTAAAGGGTTGAATAATTTCTGCCTACTTTGATTTAAATTATGAATAATTTAGATAAGCTTACAGAAATTAGGGCGTCTCTTCATTACGTATTCCCTTTATGACTTAATCAATTTTAACTTTCAAATGCTACTGCTAAAAAGCGTTTCATGAATTAAAGTATAAGGCGATTTTCTTCCGACGAAAATATTATTTCTATTAACACATGATGTTAGTGAGGAAGACATTTGCTTGTTTATGCTGGATCCGAAGAATTTCTTAGAAATTGTCGTATAAATTAAAAGGAAGTCAACAAAAAGTTCTTCAACAGCAAACACCTAAATACCTGCACAAATAATATTTAAAGTATTCTTGAAAAATACGCAAACATAAAAAATCTTACGTACTCTTGATAAGCACAAAACAAATGTGATTATTTAAATGGCAAAGAGCAATAAAATTTTATTATTTGGAGACATGCAACGAACAGTATCTATAATCCAGTGACATCTAACTTTTATTTGATTAGCATACGGAACAATTATAACAATAATCATGTAATCTTAACAACTCTTAAGCTCCACAAGGGGTACTTATCTGCAGACGTTAAGAAACTGCCACTCGTGGGGGTTGCTTAAAAGTCGCGTTGATAACACCAATGATATTTGATTTACGTGTATAGTAATGTGCAAGGCTGTATATCATCCATGTCACCTTATTCAAAATTTTTAAATTATATAATGATTAAGTGTTAGCAAATATTTTGAAGGATTTTAGTAGTTTCGTACTCCTTACATCACTTGCAGTTTCCACTTCCTGATAAATGGTTTTATGAGATTTTATTCTAAAAGATTTTTACGTAGCAAGTTAAAGGTACAAGCAGGAAATGCTGTAAATTCTGGAAATATCTCAGAGACTGTTTACCATATATATTTCATACCTGTAGTTACTCAGAATTACGCAGATGTACATTGATTTGTTCAAATATAGATTTAATTTATTGGCCAGGAACACACAACACAGTCAGGAACACGCACACATAGACCTCAGACTTAGCAACACATGAGAGTAGATTTCCACTTTCCAACTTTCATACCAAAATGCCTACATGCAAATATATATTTAAAAGATATTTAGCCTTTTGAGGCGGAAATAGCCATCAATACTAAGCAGTTATTTTTCAGAAATGAAAATCATTCACTGCAAACCTAAGTATTATAAAGTGAAAAGCAAAAAACTGGCCCTAAAATATATAAGGGATTGCTGGCTTTATTACTCTTCCAACTAACTAAGATATTTTTGTTTTTGTTTCACACAAATTTTTTGGTAAATAATTGCAACATATAGAACATAGATGTCAATGGCTTTCAAGTATAATAATGTAACCTCAATTGCTTAAATCATTAATATCTTAAACTAACGTTACTTGAGGTAGCGTAACGCCCCTCTATGCCGACCTGCAGTTACTGATGGGCGTTACTGAGACTGTGGGGCCGGATGAAGGCCAAGGCGATAGTGAAGGAAACCAAGAGTTTTCTTGGAAGAGCTTGTGAAGCGTTCATTCCTCGATTGAAACCGAGGTGTAACTCACCATCACGACTCACCAGACTCACCGAGGGACAACGAGAGGTTCTCCACTGGGCAGCTAAATATAAAGGCCCAGCCTGAAGTAATGTATATTATTCCGGACTGGTATCCTCGGAATCCGAAGGGAAGGACTTTAGTCAGTAGTTGAAGTTGGGAGTCCAACAAAAATCGGAATTGTTTATATATAGTGTGCAAAGACGCTATAAAGAGAGACAAACATTGTGGCTTATTCGAGAAAACATTTCACGTAATGACCATACATTTTCTACATAATTACGATTCAAAATAGAAGACTTTTAAATTAATATCTTCGTCGGTAACCTCAAAATAAACACAGTGGAGAATGCGTGAAGATTGTTTAAATACATTAAGAGTCACTAACTCTAAACAATTGATTGACGAATGGGTAATTTTTCACGGAACGGCGAAGATATAGACTCTAGAAATAAAATTTTTCTTCTTCATTATTTCAAGAAAAAAAAATGCAATTTAATGCGTCCAATATTTCAGCTCAGATACTTCAAAATCATTTCAGTGTCGTTCCAAAAACATGTAATTCGAAAGCTGCTGAAAAATCGTTCAATACAGATGAGACTTATTACTTAATTACAATGAATATATCATCGTCTGAATTTTCTCATATACAATAGGTATTATGTGTAAAATATTCACAGCTGATAAAACAGAAAAATGAAACAAGCACGTCAGATGTGGCGGCAAGTAACTACGTGTGTTTATTCACATTGTATTAACTACACATTGTATTTATCCAGCAACAAATTGATGTAATTTATTTGCATTTTGCTTGTCTGTAAAAACACCTATAAAACATTCTAAGTCTTATGTCATGTAGATACGTTTTCTAGGCTTTGAATTTTAAAAAACGAAACAATCATTTGCAATTTATTAGAATAAATGAACACAAATTTAATATTTTACACCAACGCTTTCCTTTTTCATTACCTGTACAAAATTCATGTTTTAATATATGAACATCCTTCTCTATTAACTAACTAACACTTTAATAATAGTACTACTCGGTGAATGAAATTATAAAATCAAACAATGCACGCAATCTAAATAATCGAATTTAAACACGTCGTCGGATTCAGTATCTTAGTTCGCTAGCACTGCAGATATTTTGTTTGCTTCTCGTGAACAAGCTATCATTTTATTGCATGCGAGTATTTCCTGAGATTCAGCTACTAACCTTGATGCAGGCAGATATTATTTACTTAGATTACAGAATTTAGTTGGCAATGATGTGAACGTGATTTAAAATGTCACATGCAATTATTTGAATTTCTAGAGCAAAGGTATTGAGGATTTCCCAAATATAATTCTTCTGTTATTGATAGATAATTTATTTGAGACATCCTCTTTGTACCCAGCGCTATGATCTGAACGAAGTAGTTTCAGGAAAAACAGAAATAAATGGAGAGAATCTGGGGCTTCCCAATTAGCAAATGATGTGAACGAACGCACACAAACTGTAGCCTTCCGAAAAGAAATTCGTGGATTGATTCACAAGTACTTACCAATACAGGAAGAGATCAACTGGCAATCCTCTGGATTTCTTATTATTTATTTATCCACGTCGATAGGCCAGCCAATTGAAGTGCAGCTTCTTTGTGGGTGCGGGTTCGGCTCCTGCAAACAGGACGGTTATTTATTTAGGTATCAGTGGTTGAGAAAATTCTACTTACGAAAATTGTACTCGCCAAATCAGCGGATTGTTTCAGAATAAAATTTCATGTTTCAGACCGCAGATTACTTGCAACATTTGTGAGATTATAACTTCCAACCTCCTCTTTCCCAAAATTTCTTTTCACCGAAGCTGTACTGTATGCATCACAGGATTGTTCCCTAAGACAATAACTTAAAAAAATTATTGCAGTAGGATGCTAATTTTATTTATGAATAACAGTTAAGAGTTAATTAATTTTATTCTTTTAGCAGTTGGACAGTGCACATATGAATTTTTGGCAGCTTTAAGAATATGAACTATTTATGGTTTTGCAGTAGTTAGTAAAACGAACGCTTCAGAATGATCAAAAGTCAAAAATTCGATAAAACAAAACGCTCGTCAAACAAAACGAGAATTACAAAGAAACCCAATGATTCTCAATCAACTTTCTGCTCTTTGAAATTGGAAAAGCGTCAAAACTGGAGATCTGGGCAAAACCTTTTAAAATTTGAAGCTATGAATTAGGATTTTCGACTCACACAAGAACTCTTTATTATGAACGCTTTAAAGTAGTAAGCAATTAGTCTGACTTATGCAAACAAGAGTAATCAGTCCACTTCCTCCTATTTTAATAAAATTTAAATTATAAATTAATATTCTCCCAAAAACTAATGAATTCACTTACAAATTTTCCAGACAAAATACCTTAAATTAAATTCACATATTTACTATATTTGTACACATTCAAAATACCCCAAAATTTAAGGGAAAGCAGAAAATCAATTATCCCCCGGCTAAATATCAGACTGCTATCGCGCATACATTAATTTGATGAGATACCATCATACATTCTCTACATAAAACCTATATAGGATTAAATATTCCGATATTACTTCGTAAATAAAGAATTTAGTGTATCCTGTGTGGCATTTTACGATCCCAAGGTAATCCTAAGATATTTTAATGAATTAAAGCCTTGAGTAATTTTAAATTGATATATTTGAAGCATATTTGCATAAAATCATTATATTTCCTTTGGGAGAAAAATTATTTTCCTAAAGTAGGTACTTTTTTGGGTTATTCCCATCAGTTTATCAAATGCGAACTCTTTTCAAAAGTCAAGCAAGTACCCCTGCGTAGGGTTCATGTCTGGCCTAGACATGTCTTTCCTCTTGCCACTCTTTGTTCCATATAAAAAATCATGACAATGAAATAAAACACGCAAACTTCAAAGCGTCACTACTTACTGCAAACACAATTCAAATCAATGAAAATTGAACATAAGATTAAAAAAGGATTCATTCCAATTAGTTTGAACAGTAACAGGAAGAGGGAAGTTTTTGAAAGGATTGTGTCGAAGTTGTGGGCGAACTTGGTACTTTTTATAATTATTTTGAATCGTATTTAATTTTCATAAAAACAATAAAATATAGCTAAATTTTGTTTACCGGAGTAAATGTATAGTAAATGTGCAATTTCATAATTCGGAATTTGACCTTTTAGAAGATAAAACTAGTTTTAGGTCATTTTTTCTGGCAGCATTGATGATGATCCTAAGTCATTTTTCTTAACTTGATAATCGGTTCAATAATATAATCATTTGAGTTGCAAAGCCTGTTTGATTTTCAACAAATTCCCGAGTCCTACTTTGCTGTAGATCCTTTAGAATTGGAACATATTACATTTTCTGAAGAAGAGCATGGAAGTTAAATAAAAAACTTGCCGAACAAATATAAAAGCAATGTTTTTATTTAAAAACAGCACTGAGTTTTATGGAAATATATTTCTGGTTCGGACTTTATTTATACGAAACGGTTTTTTTCCTAAAGAAGCTTTTTCATAAAAAACTTATTTAAGTATTTAGCTCCGGCTATATTTCCGCAAAACGTTCATTGCGTTGGCGATAGCTTTTTGAATAAGCCGAAGTTTACATTTTATAGTTCCGTACAAAAACAAAAAAAAACACAACGGAATCAGTAAAACTAACTAGTTTTTTTATTGGAGATTTCAATTTCAGTGAATAACCGTGGCAGAAGTGATAAACAAAATTTCCCACAAAAAACCGAAAGCCCAAACCATCTTTTGTGTTACTTTAAACTTTTCATAAAAAAGTGATGCGAACGCGCTCATGCAAATCACGAGATTATTCAATTACTACAAAATAATTCATTTGCACTTGATAAACAAAGTGGTGAATAAGTGACCGCCAGGAAGGGCGTGTGTATTTATCACCAGAGTTATCTTCGTATGCGTCACAAACAGGCTATCTAATGGATGACCTTTCTAGACTTTTGAGTTAGGCTTTCGTAGGTAGACATGTGATTGACCCCTTATATATCAAATTGTTTTAAGCAATTCAGATGTAAGGATCGTAAATCCCTAAGAGCTTCCCTATCTTATCGCCACCAATAGATACTGCACCAAGGGTGGATTAAAAGTATTGTTCAAGATAAACGAACCGCCTGATCCCGTATCCTAGACACAATACGATATCTGCTATCGCTCGATGAGTTGATGTCTGTATCCATCAGAGAACACAAACAAGTGTTTTCCCACCCGAATTTTCGTTATCATATTAGCAACTCACTGCGGATGATTATTCGTCAGTTTACGCTCGAAGCTAGACGTGGTACTAGAATAAAGCTGCGAGAACTCCGAAAATATCAAAAGTTATATGGTCATTTAAATAAAAAGATTTTCCCTCATTCACGCAATTCGGTGCTATTGTAGGCACTCAAAGAATTGCGTGCTAGAAAGTTTCGAAAAGGTGTTTTGTGCTAAGTAAACAACATAAGTGGACGCAAGCTGATACATTTTCAATTCGGTTTACTTTAGATATTTTCCATGTGATAACGAATGAAAGGAAACGCGTGAAATTTTTCCAAAGAATTTAATTAGTGACTAGTTCACGTGCAAGCAGTAGTTCATTCTTGGTTGTTTGAAATTGTTCCGCAAGTTATTTTTAAATCGGTGGACACTAATAGAACCGCAAGTATGTTTACCCCAGTTTTTTTACCAACGAATTCATTGTTGTTTGGGAAATGTGTTTATTATTATTGTTTTAAGATCAATATGTAAAAATATCTTTCTAGAATGAATTCTGATCTTTAGGTGTTATTGTCAATTTTCAAGTGATCTTTACTTTTCCCGTTTACGTGCTTTCGATAGGCTGGATAAAAACATCCCTCGTCTCCAATCACTTGTTTTTGTTAAGTGCAAGGTCAATGCACAAAGAAAAACGATTGGAGATCCTGAACTTTGTTCTCAGAATTGCAGAACAAAAGTTTACGAAAATATCAATTTTAAATATTTGTGGTGTTCATTTTATTAGCGCGTGAGTTGTAAATTAAACAAATGTGTGGGCCGCCGTCTATTGGGATGTGTTACCGGTAATCTTTCTAACGTAAATTATACGAAGCATGTTCAAACTTATAAATAAACAGTAACTGAGGCGATTTACTCCACAGCCAAGTTTTTTTCATACGTGCTTGATGAAAAGTGAAAGTTTAAGGGGATGTAAACATGATCGAAAACAGAATGTGAATTGCGTGTAAATAACGAAGCAATAAGCTGTTCTCGTAAAAGTACTATGGCGTATTTGACAAAATATATCGAATGGACTATTAAGAACACTGCAAAGTGTTCTTAGTAGTTTTTAACTGCGATAAATGAAATACTTGTTTCTTATTACAAATGTGCGTACTTTTAATATTTCAAGTTAATAAGATTGCCAGGAAGTAAACAGATATAAATATATTGAAGTGTGAACATTTAATAAATGCGTTTTCTTGTGATTTTATTAACGTCTGTGATGTATCGTTATTATTTCGTCTGGGTCGTACGTGACGGGGCGCTCATGTTCGACTGAGAAGTCAAGGACTGGCTTCGTAGCATGCGTGGTTGAAGGCGCCGGTCTTTCGCCCCAGTTTGACTGTCTGTGAAAATCTATTATCGTTATGCTTTTGTCATCGTTATTCAAGGATTTTTGTTAGCTAGACTCAAGTAGGCCAGAGGAATCTACTTAAGGGTGGACGTTTCGATCCCGAAGGACTTAATTATTGGAGAGCCAGACAGTACCATCAAGTACCGACACAAATAAAAAAATTATTATTTATTTATTTGCTTCTATTGAAGCTTTAAGTACACCAAATTTGAAAACAACAAGAGAACCTATTTATACGGAACTAATTTATATTTAGTACAGCACATTTTTAAAGAAATATTTCTGGACGGAAGCTGATAAAGAGCAAAATTTTTGAAAGCTTTGTTGAATGTCCATGACCAGACAGACTAGGCTTCCTTACCGTCGAAATCGAAACTCTCCAAAATTTTGTTAGCAAGTCCCATCACTAAAAATTTTTTCCCTTCCATGGAACTTGAAACAGGTGGAAACAAATTTTTTCAATTTTGATTTTTGCAACACGCCTATTTGACATTTCGGAACATTGACAACTCCACTATTGTTCTGGATTCATGTAGGAAGTCGTAGTACTTTGGATAAAGCAACCGAGAGGAAGCCTCTGATTCCTGAACATGACCTTCAAGTTAAGTTATTTAGAAGAGAGGGACGAAGTAATGAATAATCGAAGTTATTAAATAAAATTTTCGTGGAAGGTCAAACTTTTATTACTTCAAACCCTGATTTTCTTTCTCGCTTTGCAATTTTTCACTCTTTTGACATTTCCCTATTTGTGTCAGCAATCACACTGCCAGGATTATTAAGGTAGACTGTTGGTATTTAATTTCCACCCTCCGGCGCTCTCTAAATATAAATCTTAAAAAGAAAACAGTATTAGAAGCGATCACATTAAAATAATACGAAACAAGGAAATTCTTACAGGAGGAATATGTGTTTTCCTCCCAAATAGAAGACAATACAGAGAACAAAAGGGCGACATTAAATGTTAATCAGTAGCTACACAACTCGAGGTACTTGGTACATGAATGTCGTGAAGGCATTTAAAACCTAAATGCCAATTGTTTGCCTTCCCCAAAACTTTTTATCCTAGAACGAAAAACTTCCTCGTTATCAACTTTTACCATCTTTTACCTGCGGTTACCATAGCTTCTCGGAATCTTATCTCTCCTGCTGTTTGTAAAAACTTTGGGAATAAATTTCCTAAAACAAATTTTCATGCAGGTAAAAAAGTTCACCTGTTGATTAGCTCTTGACGTAGAAATTTAAGAGGAAATGAAATTTAATTTTCTCGAATAAGAATTTCAACACAGAACTTTTCAAGTAAATCCAATATTTCTACATCAAAATTTATAGGGCAAGCCAGAATATGTAGAGTTAAGTAATTTGGAAATTGGAGCATGAAATCTCTTTGCTTATTTTGAAATTTTAATTTAATACAGATATTAAAGCAAAACTTCTCTACATTTAAATTTTCCTTAAGGGGGTAATGAATACTTTTAACTCAATCTCCCTACTAGAGGTTTCGTTTTGCTGTCGAAAAGGATTGAGAGGAATATTTTCAGTGCGTGTGCCATTAGTTCTCACACGAAAATACATCGTTAGTATTAGAGTTCTGCGTATTAAAAAGTATTCTAACTTTATTACCGTCACATAATTCACTTTATCTGCAAACTTTCTCGTAATAATCACATAACTCCTTGCGTGACGACCTTATGGGAGAAATATACTTTCCCTTGAACGCACTCATAGTCCCTTCATAATTCTCTGTGGATTTATCTGGTTACCTAATTTATTTTAAATGTATTTTTGTATTTGCTTTTTATTACTTTACGTTTTCTGAACTTTTCTTTGAGGATTTCGCACCATAATATAGAAATCCTTATGATATTTTTCTAGTTTTCATTCATCTGCACGTGACAAAAGTCTTGAATTTCTCAAATCACAGATATGAAATGTATAGTGGTATCTACGTACCTAGAATTTTGCTTTCTCTAATTTTAATTTTTTCTGCTCATCTTTGAATTGTGAGTGTAGGTGTTTTGAGCGGAGTCATTTTTTGAAAGAAGAAGAAGAAAGACAAGGGTCCTGGTAAAAATTATCCTATATGCAGTGATTTTAAATGAGTAAAGAAGGTAATGCCAACGAAGTAAAACCCCTATGCAATAATTGAAAGGGGATCAGAATCAGGATATGTAATATCACGGTCTAATAACAGGTAGATATATGAGTATTACAGTCCGTGGCAAGCAGGTATTAGCTGCGTTTTCTTGGCTGCAGATAACAGAGTTGTCATACATTAACTGGGTTAAATTAACTTGGTTATTGTACAGAGTTAATAAGCTTACTGAAATATTTAAGTCTTTTATGGGAAAATATATGGCGCTTATTGAAAACTTTTGTGTTTAAAACTTGATTTTGCTCACCATAGCAATTAAAAGAAACACAAATGTGGACAAAACTGACATTGAGATAAATTTCAAGTTAATAACAACTTATTAGCTCTCTGCCATTCAGAGTTTCGTTCTTGTAGTTGTGAAATTACAATAAAAAGACCTGAACTGATGTTAAACCCTCTATGGAAGAGAACAATTTCATTACCTCCTTTTTCTAAGGCCTTTAACAGAGTCGTTTATGGAATTCTCCTCTGAAAGCTTGCAAACATTTTCAATTTTAGCCACAGTTTTTTTTGATTATGTCTATTATTTTTGATAGTTTTCAGAGAATTAAGGTTAATAACACACTTTTAAGTGTGATGTCTCACAAGGTTCGGTTCTTGGTCCACTGCTGTTTAACCTATTTATTAATTACCTTCCACAAGTTATTAAGAGTGCTAAAATTCATATGTGCCGCTGGGCAAGCCTATTCGGTTGCTTTATCTAACTTGGATAAAATATATGAATGGTCCCTAATGAATGGTTTATTTCTATCTGCAAAGTCACAGTGCACTTATTTTTATAACAATACGCTAGATTTCTTTTGAGTGCATATATAAAATATTGGATTTCCCCCGACGTAACTACAGTACTTCGCCAATCTATGAATTCTTATGTAAGATATAAAGTATGGATTCTTCTTTACAATGTACTAAGTACCGGTGAAACGGGGTATCTCAGGAAATTCCTCCAAATTTCCATTTCCACTTCGTCATGAAACCATAAAATTCGTTCCATGTTTAGGTTGCCCGCATTTGCCGATGAGGACAAGAAAATGCAGCGATTCAAATATCCGTTTATTGGCCTTAATATTTTTTAATATTTATTAGTTTTAGTCTACCTTTAAAAGACAATAGACATAAGCATATGAACTATAATTAGGGAAAAATCGGTGTGAATATGCTCACAAATCTCGGAATAAAAATAACTCAAAGAATTTCATCGAAATTTAGTGCCAACATTTTATCAAAAGCTGTAAGAAAGCAAATAATTTTTTAACTCCACGTGAACGCTATTGTAAACAATCCTCTCTTTTTTCAAAAACTATTTTCTTGGAATCAAGGTGATCCAATTTATTATTCGATTTTCCTATTAATTTTAAATTTATTTATTCAAGTATAATTCAGGATGATTTTCTAACCCAAAGTAATGACAAACATTACAGAAGTAAGTTTTAAACAGTATTCAAAAAAATTCTTTTTTTAAAGTTAAGACAAAATTTTTCTTGTTATTTGGAGGAAGGTAATTTTCCTGCTGCAGGCAAAATCTTCTTCAGAATCTTTCTAAATAATGTCATGACCCGGCCTACACAAACAGAAGATAAACAAAAGATTTCATTAAAGTTTACAAAGAGAGTCGACGCAAGATCTGTTCGTGAAAGAAGAATCATTCCCGGTTGACATTTTTATTTGATGTACAAAATTAACTCTAATGAGAATTTAAAAAGAAATGTGCCATATTTTTCTTGCCTCAAGCCACTCACATGCAATTAAAATGACCTTTGCGTTTTTATACATTTTTCTTCTTTAAATTAAATGGATTAAAAGTATCTTTTTTTGTACTTCCAGCACTTCAAAAACATGGACATGGACTAAGTGCTTCACGACACCATAAAATAACTGCACACCGCAATATCTATTTCCTAATTGCCTTTGGGCTTGAGCTCCATGCCAATTAACCAATGCTATCAGGAGAGGCTTTATTTAATTAGTTTAAATTTTATTTTCCAACATCACGAAGACATTAAACAACTTCCGGAACGGAAGGGAAGATTACGTGGAGGAATATTTAACACGAAGTGGGAACGCTTTAGTTAACGAAAATGGCACACGGTCCGCCCGCTAGAAGAAAAAGTGCTGCAAATGGAAATATTGAGGCTGAAATTGAAACAGAACTACTTCCCATTCCTCCAGATGGTGGATGGGGTTGGATGGTTGTTTTCGCTTCATTCATGATTCACATTATAAGTAAGTAGAATTGCTTTTCTTAATATCATCTACCGTAGGGTTTGGATTGATTTTTTCATAAATTGTTTGCTTTCATGATAGCAAGCCAAATAATGATATACTTAATAAAACCTAACAATGGCTGGTCTCTTATACTTCTGTTGGAGCAATGAACGCAATTTAGGTATACTAGTGTTTTGGGAGTCGTTTACCAAGATTCTCGGTATTTCGCGACGTTATGCACTGAACCAAGAGGAACATATTTGTGAAACTTTCATTACAAGTAAATTACTTCATAATAATAAACATTTGCTAAATCTACACATTAAGAGTCAACAGACGAGAAAACCCATCTATTTCCTAAAAATGTTGTAAGTCCATCTTAATCTATTGAAGTAGTTAGTCTGTGTACTTGGCTCTTATCTTCAATTTAAAAAAAAAACAAAGCTCATGAAAAAAAATCTGCTTTGGTGTACAATTGCTCTCCTCGCTGTAAGAGATATTTTCCCATATCGTAGAATTTGATGGCACAAATATCTTATACTGTAAGAAAAATGAAAATCAAAATGAAAACACTAAAAATACTTATGGGAACACATTCACTACTACTAAGGAATAATTTTATGTGGTCATTAAAAAACCACAATCAAAAGCACACGCGACACACTTGTCGTTCTCTTCGAGACTAAAAATTGGTTGACAAGTTCACCCCACCCGATGGTATTTGATTATATTTTGTTGCTGATCCAAGAATAAGCGATTTGATGTAGGCTTTATATTGGAAAAAATGATTTTATTTGGTGCTAAATGATTTATGACTTAAATTACAACACGTTTCGTTTTCACCTTAAGATTTTACAAATCTTGCAGTCAACAACATAACGCGTATCTGTTAAAATTCATCAGAAAGTATAAGTTCTGTAAAAACATTTAACCTTTAGACAGAAGAAATCGTATAAATTCCATGCTTGACAAATTCAATTTCATTTTATCTTATCCTGAAGGCACACCCAATGATATATTCCTAGAATTTCGTTAAAACGTGTCAATGTTTCTAATCCGCTCACTTGGTAACCTTATCACGAAAATACCCAACTAATTAAATAGATAAGTACATTTCAAAGATATACCCTAGTCTATGACAAAAGCTTCCTTAACAATTGGAGTAAGACGCAAGTTCTAAACGATTTTTTCTCCACAGTAAATTTCTACAGCCTTTCAGATGACGTTCGACATCCTGTTAAGGGAAGCCCCTATTAATTATTTGTTGTACAATATAATATTTTAATGAAGAACCACATGATCTAATTACAAAATTTATTTATTTGGCCAGAATATAACATAAATGATAGATTTAAATTAGCTCCTACAAAATTGGTTCAACCGGTGCGTCTACCTAGTTATAGGTAGCTCAGAATACTACCAATACTGTCCTGTTTTCGGTCCAACCTGGTGCTTGACTGTTCATCTCTTGGTTGTTACAGATGTTAATTGCATCCTACAGCAATTCGTTAATCTTGCACTAATTGCTGATAATCCGTCGTTTTCACAATTGAGTCTTATCCCATAAGTTTTACTGTAGAAGAGTTGTCTGAATTCGACCCACAGCAGAACCAAGCAATTACAACAGGACTGCACTGTGGATAGTTGGAACGGCTGAGGTAGACAATTCCAGCTTTGGTAAGCAGAAAAAGAGTGATATTCCATCATGACAATGTTTGGCCTCATGTGACACAGCAGACTCTAAAAAATTGAGAGATTTTGATAGGGAAATTTTCCTTCACCCAGAATATTTTCCGGATCTCTCGCCTTCGAATTATCATAGAGACGAAATGTCTGATCAAGCAAAGAATATTCCATGCTGACTTATTAAAGCGTGGAATAATTAAATTACGATTTCTTTGGGAAGAAGCAAAATGAAAAAACTCATGGTGGTACTCAGGCTTTTTATTTTTTAATAGCTCAGAACTGATTAAACAAACCAGCGGTCAAAATCAATACGGACATAGACATGCTCAAAACGCCTAAAATTGAAAATAAAGGTTGGTATAGTCATCCGGTCAGACGGTAGTCATTGAAAACGACCTAAATTTTTCGACTACAAGCAGTGTTGAGAAAATTAGGGCTGGGAAAATTAGATTAGATTAGATTAGATTGTTTAGTGCGATCCCAAGATTAATTCTCTCATATAGGGCTTCAGATGGTGATGGCGATGGTGATGGTGATGGTGATGGTATTATTCGGTACAATACACTGACGGATTGAGAAATATTACAAATTGTAATTTAATTGTATGTTGCTGCACTGGGCCCACCCAATAATCTGAGAAATATCGTTATTAATACGTACAATACAGTATGCAAGCAATCCAGTGGATCTACTTAAGTACAACTGAACCTCGTCACAATATAAATGTATACCATTAGCTGAAAATCGGGCCACTATGGGAAAGTCGGTAATGAAAAAACAAAAAAACAAGGGATCTAATATTGATCCTTGTGGTACATCTCGGTGAATAGCTAGAACAGCTAGCTAGTAAAATACCCGAAGTATTCTAGAAAAATAGTTGAGACAAGCTAGATAAGGACATGAGGTCAGATCTTTGTAATATAACCAAACCGAAGAAATTTTTGTGCACTCAAAATCATGAATTCATTACACATTGTATGCACTCATCTGTTTTATTGTATTGGAATGGAATAATTTCGAAACTCATTCAATTACACACTCCAAATGATGCTAAAAATGTAACAAGTTAATAAAGGGAAATTTCCTCACCATGAACCCCTGCTTTCACTCCTATACTCTTTTTTAACGTTAGTATCTATAAACATTCTGCTAAGCAAGAGTAAAACTCTCACCAAATTAAAATACGTACATCATTATCGTATTTTATAACTGTACACAGTATTTCACTGATCATAGGCCTGAAATAGAATCTCTTCGCCATGTTGGAGTAATTAGTATTTCGGAATTGCGACATTTATCAAGAAACCAATCGTTAACCATTACAATTCAATTAAAATAGTGATTAATATTTTATTACGACATATTATCAGAGTGCAAGTGGTGCGATATGATAATATGATGAATCACGGGGTCGAATCCCATCAACTATTATCAGTTTTCCCCTAATAATAGAATACTCAGTGTAGTGTTGCTTTGCAACAGTTTGTGTGTGTTAAGAAACACTGTTGGTGGTTTGGAATCCGTTCACCTGCCTAGTAGCAACATGTTTTAAGAAGCATGATGAAAAGATTACTTCCGACCACATCTGATAGTGTAGCAGAGATTTGGAAAAATGCAAGGAGTGGTCTTATGCTGCATCAAAAAGAAAAGACTGACAGAAATGCAGACAGAACTAAATTATTGCAGAGTACTGATAACCTATAATGTGTATGTGTATATCAATGGCTTCTTCAATAATTTCCTTAACATTAAATACGTCGCAAAATTTTCTCATCGCGGCACCTTTTTGTCACCTTCCTTATCACCCGAAAGTTCTGAAATACCCTTATTTTTCCAGAAGGATGACGAACACAAAGAAAAGCCCATTAAATATCATGAGTACACAATAGAAAATGCCGCCAATTGTTCCTTTGCAGTTTATTGAAATCGAATTTGGATATTTCCTCGAACAGGAAAATTAAAGTTACTTAACTTACCTAGAGGACGTATGAAATGGAAAATTTTAACGATGAATGACATGCAAATTTGAAATTGACAGCGTCCTATTTAATTGAGTATCAGTGATATCCAATATAATTGGCTTTTCAGTCATTGTCGACAGGGAAAATTTTTCTATCCTCTTAACATTATACTTTTTATTGTATTCACCAATGAACGAAAAATTAATGACAAAAAAGTTACAGGAAAACATTTCAGAAAATCGTTTTCCTTAATACTGCTTTCTTAGGGAAAGATTTCCGTACGGCCTTCTTTGAAAAGCTGGCAAGTACTTAGTAAAGTGGGTTCTTCTCATTTCCATCATATTCAACGATCTAATTAATTTTTTCAATGTCAAGGGGAAACTCATGGCGTACAAATAGAAAACGCCAATATTCCGTGTTAAATAAGAGTGCGTTATGATGATAGCTTCGTACGGAGTGCCTTTTTTCAAAAATTGATTGAAAGTGTACTTAAAAGCTTGCAATAACTTCATAATTGGGGAACGACTGAATTCTCAAGGGAAATTAAAGAAAAGTGCCCTTCTATTCTTGTTAAGGTAGCGCAGAAAATTTTATATTAATACCATCATTTCGAAGTAAACTGCACGTAATTTTTATGATGAAGTGCCTAAGTGAAGGTCTCAAAAGTCTTCTTATACTGGATAGAGATCGAGTTAGGATTACCATATGAGGCAATCCTAAATGATGAAAAGGTATGACACTCTTGTGGCATGATTTTCGAAAGCGGATTCCTTGACAGACAGATGGATCTAGGATGAAAAATAACAGAAATATCAGGCGTAGCGATTTATGGTCTAAACCACAGGACCTCTAAATTTATCGGTACTGCCCCAACCACTTTCTAGACGAATATCCATCTCATAGAATTTTGTGCACACGTTAACATCGATGCAGGTGTACATGCATATGATTACTACTTTATTTTACATTTTAAAATATTAAAGAGGGTAAATATCAATCGATTGTATACTCAGAGATTTCCACACTCCAATCAATTCGTTTCCAAATTACAATAGCATCTTCCTACCTTGAAAACTAAGATAAAACTTTTTCTTTTAAATTTTTAAATTAAAGTTACAAATCGTTCCAATTTTTAAAAGAGATACTCTTACAATTATTTACCCTACTTATTTATCAGATTTTTACGGGCTATTTATGAATTTCATGAAATTAAAAGAAAGTTATCATATATCTTTCAAGTCTCTGCAAATAATACTCGCATTCAATTCAAATGGACAATAAGTGGAATGATAAGACTATGACATATTTTCTGGAAGAAAATTTAATCCTAATAATCAATAGCCGATAACTTTGATAAGCCGTTGTAGTAAACAATCCCACAAAAATGCGTGTTAACTTACACATATGCATTAGCGACCAGATAATATTTCGGATTTATTTCGAAATAGGGGATCAAAGCTAGTAGAAAATAAATGCTATCTAAGTACCTGTTTATCTATGTGTGTCAGAGTGTGATTCTATAGAAAATGGAATCATAAATGAAAGATTATATTTTTTATACATTTTCCGTTTCTTTAAAAAACATGTGCTGTTCTTTTTGATAATTTTATACCACGCGATTATACAATAAATTTGTACTTATAGTGGCAAGATACAAATCGTATGGCATAAATATCTGTGTTCCAAGACTTTTAACTTTATAACACTCGGGCATAAGCTATCAGTCGTACGCAATAAATATAAAAAATACAATTTTTTTCGCTTTAAAATATGTGCCCAATTCAATTATCATTCAATGATTCAATTAATCGAATTGACGTCTTTTAGTGAGCATAGTACAAAGGAGTCACGCCTGTTAGTGATATGCTGCCACTTAGTAATCAATTTACAAAAATTTTGTCGTTTTTCAGAAAAATATAATTTTTGCAAAAAAAAAAATAATAATAATGAAATTATAGGCCGATAGGAGGAAATCCATTAACCTTTCATCGGATTTTTATGATAATTCTGGTACTTGTAAGATATAGGATGACTTTTTATGTGACATATAATTCTATGGAAGCATGTAGTTAAATCCGGGTGATAACCTCAGTTAAACTTATTTTTCTGTATTCAAATGAAACGTTGAATTAAATTTCCCATTCATGTGATAGCTCCATAGTCTTATTTATTTGCGAGCATTAACGTTTTAACATCAACATTTTTCTGTAATTAACGCGCTACTTCTATTCCAGAGAGTTCTTATGATGTTTTCACCAGGAATGTATTTTAAGTATGATAAAAACGATCTAATTTCATTTTAACAAACTGCCGCAAAAAATCCAGCATTAAAACTAATTCTTTGTGTATTAACATTAATAACAATAACTAATTCATTGTGTATTAAATAAATGCATGGGTTTTGGATTTCTACGCTAATATTCATTACGCTCTGGTCTTATGCATAGGGTCCCCTAGGTAGACTACTGAACTTTATGCATTTTTCGACCTTCAAATAACTAAAGATATTATTTTTATTTATCCTTCGTATATAATGCCCACTATTGTTTTTTCTGAATTAATATAGTGTAAGACGCTCCACTCGCCGCCACTGTCTCAACATATTTGTGGATATATTTGTGGCATGCCTTATTTTCTTGTAAACGAGAGACTAATAAAATATGCTCTTTATTGCATCAGAAATGAAAAGAAAATTAAATGAATTCACAAACTGCCCTGTGTAAACACTTTCAGAGATAAAAACTTCTTACTTTCGTATCAAGCAAAAACATAACGACTCAAACAACAAGGTTATCTTTCCAACTCAGAAAACAAAAATGTAATGCTTTTCATTTATAATAAAATTGATTCTATTTTACTTACTGCAGCAAAATACCTTGACGAGTCCTTCCGCATTATTATTGTGGCATTCTCATGACTAGTGTGTAAATCTTGCATGCAGAGGGCTAGCATTGTTCGCTGTATCCGTGCGATACTGTAATCAACTCAAGCTAAAAATATTTTTCTCTCTATTTCATTTCAGCTGACGGGATGACATACTCGTTTGGTATATTCTACGTAGAGTTCTTAAACTACTTTGGCGAGGGCAGAGGTTACACTGCTTGGATTGTCTCAATTTTAGTTGGCGTCACTTTATGTTCAGGTGGGAATTTCATTCTGTACATTCCTTCCGCTTCACTTGCCTGAATACCTTACATAAATATGTGCTCCTTGACACATTGCTCTTGACAATTGCACACTTAATTCATAGTCTTTTTATTGACTCAAGTTCGATATTTTCAGGGCCAATTTCATCCTCATTTGTAAATCGATATGGATGCAGGGCGGTCACAATTGCTGGAGCCATCCTAGCCGCATTCTGCATTTTCATCAGCATGTTTGCGAGAAATGTGTTAACACTCATTTTCACCATTGGAATCGGTACAGGTCTGGGATTTGGTCTAATATATCTGCCTGCTATAGTTAGTGTTACAACATACTTTGAAAAATATCGATCCCTGGCAACGGGTATTGCTGTCTGTGGATCAGGTTTTGGAACATTTGTATTTGCCCCACTGACTGAAGTTCTGGTTCAAAGCTTTGGATGGCGTGGGGCTATGCTAATTATAGCAGGAATTGTATTGAATTGCATTATATTTGGTGCTATGTTCCGTCCTCTGGAACCACCAAAACGACAAACTCGAAACGGAAGACTTTTACAACATTCCATGGATACTGAACTTGAACCCTTGAAGAGCAAAGTTGAGCACAAGGATAATAATCCTGAATTATCTGAGAAAAACGGCATGATTTTTTCTAGATCACATAGTATAGGACATGATATAACTAAGAAACCGGTAAGTTTACACTAGTATTAACGCGATATTATAGTTTTCCAATTTTTTAATATTATTTTCAGAATAATAATTCAACTGAACACGCAAACGGGGGTTCAAATATACCGATAAGCTCCTCCAACGATATTATACGTGCTACAGTAAGTCAACCTCATATCAACACTGTCGGGACACGAAATTTTAAAGAGACGAAAATCATTTCTGGCAGTGGTACAATGTATAGGCCTGACATTCTATATCAGGTAAACCCATTCGAAATTTAAATTTAAATTTGATATTTTATTGTATCTTTTACTAATCATCATGTTAAGTTCATTGTCTCTCCAGCGCGTACAGGTGGCCAAAGAATAGTACAAAGAAAGCATTGCTA
>QYTT01081494.1:0-23497 GCA_006980735.1 Dasypogon diadema
TATTATTTTAAACCGTAGACGGACAAGATCTTCATAAAGAAATTATTTAATTTCAAAGTTAATATGTAGATATTTTGTGATTTAATTTAAACACTTGTTTCGATTCCACGATAACTTTATTTAATAAAACTGAGTAAAGCCTACGCGTTTCGTCTGTTACTCCTTTTTACTAAATAAAGCTGTTGTGCAATCGAATCGAAACAAGTGTTCAAATTAAAAATTGAGGGTAAGGTCTCTATTTAAAAAAAAATAAAATAAAATAAATGGTGGTAGAGACTGAAAAAATTTCTACTTGATATTTTTCGTACTAAATGATTTCATTATAGAGACCCAGAGACCATTGTCTCAACTTTAACAGATGACGCATTTGAAGCAAAAATCACTATAAGAAGATAATATCTGCACGTTCCTCAAGTATCTTGGTTTGTATTTTTGTATTTATCTCATGAATAATTTATCTCACAACAATATTTTTCCATTTAATTGAAAGAAAATAAGATTTTTTATGTAAGAAAATTTCATTTAGGGACCTAGATTCAGTCTGTGTACAGTAATATGCATACAAATTGGGACACTTTAATATTTCCATGTTAAATTTTGATTTTCTTTGCAAATCGTACCTGCATGTATCAATTGAAAAAATAAATGAACGTATTTTAAAAAAAAAAGTAATAAAAATTATTAAGGGGTTACTGCCAGTTAGAAATTTTGAAAAAAATCGATTTTGGGAAAATGTCACCATGCGATAGTATAGTCAGTCCATAGACTATTCAATCTCAAAGTTTTAAGTTGATCTGATAGTAAGAACTTAGGGTTTATTCGAAAACGCAGTACTGCGTAATTTATGCAAAAACTACACGTGTAGTTAATCTGTTCTCAGATAGCCTACAATTCCCAAATTATCAGCCCCTCAGTTTCCTGGTATTGTTATTACGAAATATTTTTAAAAAATTAGAATTTTTGAGTGTAAATCAGTTATCTACACGTGTAGTTTTTGCATAAATTACGCAGTACTGCGTTTTCGAACAGGCCCTTACTTTTTCTACCCGCCAAAGCGAACTCTGTATATCCTTGTGCGGCAACAGTAGCCGGTGCGCCAGCTGCTCTTTGTAATAGCTGTCCCTATTTAGTCACATAAGCAAGATAGGTAACAACAAGTTAGCACATTGGATTGGAGGCTGCAATAGACGTAGAAGGATAACTTTTTTTACATTTTTTAAGTCGGTGGACATAATATACAAACGAAGTTATTAATGGATTTGAATGAAACTTTGGGAAATTGTAGTCCATAAAATTATCTTGTCCTTGAACGAAGGAATTTAATTTCTGAACATAATTAATATTTTTTATACACGTGAGAAACACAAAATTGTATACCAAAAATATAGATTTTTAATTAGACGGTCGCCATTTTATTTCCAGATACCGTAATTTAATTTCCTTCGTTCAAGGACAAGTTCATTTGATATATTTTTAAAATAGATTAATTTCGTTTGTTGCAAATAACCTGCTTTCGAGGTATTCACATCACTTCCGGTGAGAGGCGTCTCCGGAATCGGGCAATAACTTCGCCAGTTACCATTATTTTTTAATATACGTTTATATTTTAATACACCTTTGAATATAAACATTCTAATGTACTAAATATTTGTTTTTGTTTGTCAAAAATGACCTATTTTTCGGTCTCCTGACTGGCAGGAACCCCCCGTTAAGGTATTAGGAAGATAAAATTTCAAAAAACATAGAAAAGTTTTGTTTTGTTATAATATAGTTATTTATTTTTATCGCTGGTAATAATGTTGTGAGCACATGTAATTTATTTATTCATTGAGAGGCGTATAAAAACATTTTCATAGCTTAATATCTTAATTTTTATTACTTTTGTCATAAATACCTTTATTTATTTTTGTAGTTCATATACGCAGGTGGTTTTATGTAAAGGGTTCACATTATGTTTCAGGTAATATGACGTAAACCGGTGGAGGTTGGGCAATGATATGGAGCCTTTTTAGAAAGAGAATAATTCGGGATATTTAAATTTATTACTAAGATGATATTTTTATAGTATATTTTTATAGTGGTGAATAAAATGTAACATACCGTTAAAATTTTACGAAAAGACTGAAATATACCAACTTGTCCCAATGTATACTGTTCGCAGAAAAATCATGTTTCCTTTTAAATGGGTGGTAGAACATTGTTGTGAGATAAAATATTCTTGAGATAAATCAAAAATACAAACTAAAACTAAGGCACTTAAAGAACGTGAAGTATCGTCATCGCGAAAAGGACAAACTAGATCGGACATAATATGTCCTGAAACATCTGTTAAAGTTAGGACAATGGTCCTTAAATCATCGTGTATATACGGACTTCAAGACAAAATAATAAAAGCACCTCTACATATTTTGAAACTTGAAACTGCCCAGTCGCACTTTCGGTAAGTTGTGAAATTTTCATCTATGAGTTCCTCAGTGAAAAGAGTGGAAATATTTCCCCATTATGAACGAAGTAGTAGTTCTGTTTCTCCCTTACCACGTAAGGTATAGGTAATCGAACTGAAAATTCACATTTTCCATCGATATGTTTATACATGCTCTTTTATGACATGGTTAGATCGGAATTTATACGTAATTTGTAAGAGCGTTTGTAAAACTCAACAATGAAAAATTCATTCTGAAAGAAGTTGTGCAAGTGGGAGTTAGTTTTTCAGTGGTAAAATAAAAATATATAAAAAAGTTTAATTTAAAAAAATATATAATTATATAAAAAGAATTATATAAATAAAAATAAATCAATACAAAAAAAGGATTAAAATAATATTATATAATAATATTATCTAATATATAGGTAGGTAAAGACATAAAACATAAAAGTAATATAGGGTGATTTATAAAAAATACATCTAAAAAGTGTACGTGCTTACATTGTCATTGTTTTGAGATTCACTTCCTTAAATGCACGATTTTAGTAACCGGTATATGAAAAGACTAGCATCAAAAGAGGAACAATCAATTTTAAATGAGATTTACCATAATAGTAGTTCTGGTAGAGGTGATTTACAAAGCGTAAATGTTGAATTACTGCTTTCTGAAAATCAAGTGGAAGTCAATGACGATCAGGAGTGTTCAGGCTTAGTAAATTTAAAGGAAAGTAACGCAAATTCTCTAGAAAGCAAATTAAAATAATGGTATTTCAAATACATCCTACCTAGAAAATGTGTTGAACCTTTATTAACGAGTTTAAGATCCAAAAATTTAAATGTCCTAACATCTATATAAAGGGATTGATAAAGCGCAATGAAAAAGTTAGAGTGAGAGCCGTAAGTCCTGGTGACTATATTCACATTGGTATTGAAAAAAAAAACTATTGAAAATTAGAGAAAAAATAAAAATTACAATGAAATATTATTAAATATAGGGATTGACGGACTTCCACTTTTCTACAGTTGCATGCAATCTTTGTGGCCTATTCTTGGCCATGTGGTAAACAGTGTTGATACTTATTTACATAATTTTGTAAATTAAATCAAAATTCTCAATGCTGATGGAATGATATGATAGTTTTCAATAAAAAGGTATCAGAAAATTTTAAGGATTGCCTAAAGCACAAGTATAAAGAGTACAAAATTCGAGGAATTGTTTTTTCCCCTTTTTATTATTTTAATTTT
This sequence comes from Dasypogon diadema, assembly GCA_006980735.1. Lineage (NCBI taxonomy): Eukaryota > Metazoa > Arthropoda > Insecta > Diptera > Asilidae > Dasypogon > Dasypogon diadema. The sequence goes on from QYTT01081494.1 coordinate 3,671, forward strand.
CCTGGCATCGTATTCTTAGGTAGAAATGGAACATGTTTGATGCTTTAAATCTTTTGACAAAAGGCTGACGTATATCAATAGAAAGGGGAAAAATAAGCTTTAATATCGAGAAGAAAAAAAAGAGTATTAATTGCCGCTTTTTAAAAAAATTTCATTGTTTTTTGTAAAACAGACGATAAAAAATCCAAAATATAGATTTTAGATACATATTTATATCTCCGAAAAGTTAAAGGCAAGGGGGTGAGGGATGGCTCTTTGGAAAGCCTATAAGATTGGCTACTTAACAGCAAACGACCCGTGATCATAGAATGCCTCATTTAGAAATTACAGATTATTAAGTAAAATGCAAGCCAGAAAACTTAAAATGACCGTAGCTCTTCCCCCCGGGGGTTTACTTCAAACTTTTGCATTTTGGGCGACTGTTTCACAGGGTTTTCTGTTGGCACTTGGTGGAAAAGGCTTCTCTTGTTAGTAGAATCAATTTTTTTAAAGAAAATACTTATTTTTTACTTTTATAACAGTCGACGTGTTATGCCCTTTTAAAACATTTTCAGGTCTATGCTAACTGGGCTTACAATACAAATCCAATGTTGGATTACTGTCAATCGAATCAGTTTGTATACTTTCCTAATCTCATATGTTTGAAATTTATCATGAATCCTTCCCCCTTCAAGATTTTTTAAAAGTCCTACATTTTTAATTCTCGTGGTATGCTCCGTTTCTCTCAAATGTACAGAAATCCTCGAAAGTTGATTGTTTTTTTCTATTACCCAACAACTCTTGTCCAACCATAATGTGGTAAGGATGATACTTCGTTGCATGTAATATCCTTTGAATCATAGATTTTGGAACTCCAATTTCTTTTTGGATTTCCCGTGTGCGTCGATTTCGTTTTAGGTGATCTTGTCGAGCACGTCCTTCCAGATGTCGTATGTCGTAAACATCTACGATTTCATTCGGTTCGTAATCCATGATCACGGACCGATGTGATGTTTTATACTTAACTCAGCCTTAGCAAATAAAACAATTTGAAATAAAAGAAAATTGTTTTTAGGAAGATTAATTTACTTTAAACTGTCCAAATTGTCAAACCTGATATCGACTCTGCATAAAATCGCATACATTTGTGAACATGGATTACACATTGGATGAAAGCGTGTGTTGTTATTAATTTTTTTTTGTCGTACCCCACCTCCTGGGGTGAAGGTGGAAGATCTAGTTTAATATCATGACCATATTTTTCGAGAAAGGCGAAATATCGAAATTTCGCGATTACACTGCCATCTATCGCGAGTCAATCAGGATCAGAAGTCCCTCTGCAAACCATGAAACTTTTATTCAAGATCGTTTTTGATCCGATGCATATTTCTTAAGTTGTTCGTGGTGGCGGATTAAAATGCGATACCCTGTATACCCAAAAAAAAGCTCCTTCCTTATTGTTGCAACTCCTTCCTAGATGTGTTGTAAATCTCGAAACAATTATAAATTTCGTACTTTGTTATTTCGGAGACTTTGACTTGGCATAATACCTCCACAACATTTCCGTGCATCTAGAACAAAGGGATCTTTAGGACAAATTTTGCATATTGCACCCGTAATATAATTACGAAATTGCATATTAAACGAAAAAAGTCTTTCCCAAGTAATTAGGTTGTGTTAAATGCGGAAATATTCAAATTTTACTAACAGTACAGTACAATAAAGATGAGATATAATTCGTTCTCTTATTAAATTTATACAGGACGTTTCATGGAGAATTTATTTTTACCTATGTATGTATATATGTATATATACATATGGAGATGATGGGGGGAAAGTAAGCAAAACAAAAATGACTACAAGTAAACTTCGCCTTCCTACCTAAGTGCAATAGAACAGAATTATCATACGTAGCCAGAGGGCTATTTCTGAAAACTAGAAAATAAAATGAACTCTGCAAAATAGGATGACATTCCAGGAGTATTCCTTCTTTTCTCAGACAAAAGACAAAAGGTTGGGACTGGCTTTCATGTGCAAGCGCCCACTAGTCATGTTTTATTCAAAAGCTGCAAGGATTACAGTGTCTACTTGACCTGTAGGTCATAGACATTCCTCATGTCGGCTTACCTAAGAAATCGCTTTAGTGCGAGCTGTTGTTGTACATTTATTTTCCAGACCTTACTAATATGTTTGAGCATCATTTGTCAATGACAGAGCTTTTACGAACGAATTTTGCATCAGTGACTTTTATAATGATGAATTAGGCTTTTGTATTAAATTTAAACCCATATCAAAGTTGTAGAAGGATATAAAGGCAGCTAATAAAGGGCCAAAGATTTTTACATAGAATTCTTATGTTTGCAGACGTACCTATACTTAATTTACGAATAACTTTAGTAGTAATTTAAAGAGTATTTTATTATTCCTGAGAATTTTTTATATCCACTATCAAGCTATGTTAAGCTATTGAAAAGTATGAAAAACAATTTTAATTTGGGTCAAAGATTTATGTCTTAAAGTAGAGCTGCGAATTGTTTTCACTTTAATTTTAATTTGAAGAAAAAAAAATTATTCAAGATGATTTTAATATATGTTTAACAAAACGGAAGTAATAAGATGAAACACCACAAATTATTTTAGCAGTACAGGCTCAATTATGTGACTTTTGCTGGAAAAGTTATTCCGGATCACTCACCTCAAATTAAATAAAAATTGTACACATTGTTAAAATTCGGCACATGTTTAAAGAATCGATACTAAGAAATTACGAGTTTGTTCAAAAAGCCCACACAAATGTGGAAAATGTTAATTTTGATCAATAAATTTTGACAAAACCGGCATTTTCATCGAAAGCTTCCACTGTTACCTTTTTATTTTTTACAAAGTGTGTACCTAGCCTTCACTCTTTTCCAGACAGACCGTCTTAAAAAAGTAATTACATACATTGTTTTTCAAAATGACTATTTTAACATTTTCCCCACTTAGTGATAGAATACAAGTAACAATGTATAAAAGGACGGGCCTGTTGTATTTTTACCAGTTTTATTGAGATTTTCAAAATTAAAATGTTTTTTTTTCAGATAAAAAAGGTGTTTTTGAATATGGTTTGCCTTTTTGACATAAAATAAATATTGATATTTATTACGCGTATAGATTATGTGATATTAATGCTTTGGCTGCTCGAGCGGAGGAACAGCGTTTGAATTTAAAATTTCGTTAGTTCCTCAAAGGTGAGGAACAGGAGAGTGAGGAAGCAGTGATTTAAAAGCCACTAGTGTTCTCTACGATATGGAATTAGATTCATACATAAATTATGTTTAGCATAAAATATACATGAAAGCCGCAAAACATAGTTGTAAAAGCTTAGAGCTTGAACTACAGCTCAGTTCATATCGTCTGTTTAAGCTAGTTAAATTTGTGAGCTAACTCACCTTTGAACTAGCTAAAATTAATGAGATGGCTCAAATTTAAAGTAGTTTAGATTTCTGAGCTGATATGAGCTGAGCTGGTTCTTTTGAGAAACCTCTTTTACAAATATCTTCGGTTGACTGAATAGTTTTTTCCTTCTACCTAGTTGAAAGTTCGGGTATGAGCAGTAGGAAAACATCTTGACGGGACGAGATAAATATAACATATTTGCTTTAGGATCATATGCTGTTAGAACAGTCGACTGTATATTTCATAAGCAAATGCTTCGAATGCAGTATTCAGTATTTCAGTATTTTCCATTTTGCTCCTTAGAAATTATTAAGTTTCTTTTGTGTTATGCTTGAAAAAAAGTGCGCAAGGTAGTGTTAAAAAGTGTAATTAAAAGGAAAGAATACCTACTAATATCTCGAGAACCAGAGTCTACAGTAAATTGATGGGGAATTTTTTGTCAAGTTTTTGTGTAAACCCAACTAGCATTTTCTCGCTCCGCTACGTATCTAATACCAAAATAAAGTTGCAATTGTGCAGGATACGTGTTAAAAACGGTTCAAATACGGATATTATACCAAAATGGGGAATGAATTGGTTGGTCTATGTGACGTGGTTGAGACTTTACATGCTACGTATCAAAAACGTTCCAAAATGAGAATCTATACGTATCATATTCGTTTTCAAAACCAAAATTGCTACGTTCGAACTTATACATTGAAAAAAATTTATGTACATAAGTTAATCTTTTCAATAAAATTCTAAATCATACATAAATAATTCCTATATATACATACACTTCGAAGGAACAATACAATTACAAAATTTTTGAAGAAGACATATAATTATTTTCTAAATTAAAAAATTATTACTAATTTGGCTGAAGAAAGGGCTCTTCGTGAAGCTAAAAGTTAATGCAAACAAAATTTTATGGTGAAAATAGATATTGTACTTCGGAAAAACGCATGTCCCTTCAGAAAAACTCTGACAATATCACAAAATTATTTAAATTTTAAATCTAAGATTTTTTTTTAAATTTTCCATCGCTTATTTTAGGACTTTAAAATGTGAAATATGTAGGACTGTTTCATTTTCCATTGGTATTTTTGTTGGAAATTGCTCTTAAATCATTTATTTTGAAAAAAGTTTTCAAAGATGTTCAGTTTTCAAATTTAGTATTAATTTATAAATGGCGAAATTTATGCCGCCACTGCAAAGTTTCCATTACTAAAAAATAACACTTAAAAGTGGCAGTAATTTCCATTAAAGGTGTTGTTACGTGACAAATGCAACCTTTTAGTGATATAAACTAGATATAGTTTCAATTAACACTTAAATTTCTCAAAATACACTTGTTAGTAGCGGAATTTACTATAAGGTATCACATGTTATGCTATTCAGCCATTCGCCACTTTATAGTGCCTTTGGAAACTTAAATAATTTAGGTTTAGCAATTTTCATTTTATAATAACAACTTTTTAACTTCTGAATTTTTTATAATTTTAAATAATTCTTCAAATTCTTAAAGTATAATGACTGCCATGTTCATTGGCAATGTGGAACAAATTACCAATACTTTTACAGGACAATAACGTTGCAGTGACTTAAAGATTGCAAAAACCACTTACGCTAAAGTACCATGAACTAAAAAGTGGCATTGGAACGTTACGAATTATACTACGGGGTTTGAGATACTGAGTAGTGCTTTGAATAAAGTTTAGGGAACGTATCTGTTGCTGAAAAGAAAATCTTTGCCCTCACCACTCATTAGTGGCATAAATTAGTGACGAAACCGGAACCATCCCAAAAGTTAAACTTCTTCAAAGTGACAGATACCCTTAAGTGTCTACAGTACAGTTGCAACCACTATTCTAGAAGTATCGAAAAATCAGTAACATTTGGATACATATAGTTTCCACGGATACGTATCAAGCAGTATCAGATTACCTCTACAAGGTCTCAGCATACATAATAGTGACAAAATAAGTAATAATAACGTGCCCTTAACTATATTTTCGTGGCGATTCACATACGCATAGTGTCGAGCACTAAAATTATTAGTTGGGAATGCTAATAAAATATTAAAGAATGTAAAAATGTAAAAAACATAAAAGGATTTCTTCATATAAAAATAAAATTTCAAACAGTTTAACGTCTAAAGAAGATTTTCATTCGAAATAAATTTTAATAATTGTGTGTTGAAAATTAAAAAAAAATGGAAGAGCATTACATACGCAACATGTGTAATATTCTTTACTATGAACTTAAATCTCACACCTTAAAAAACTTAAGGCTGCTTTACACTATTGGGTATCTTTTAATAAGGTTTTCGTTAAAGTGTAAATTGTGCGATTTCCCTCTTCAAACAATAAAAATTAAATAAAAGTGGTCAAGTGCGTTTCGGACCACGCGCAGTGTAGGGTTCCGTAGAAATTAAGCACCCTGAGATCGTAAATAGGCACGTACATACAATTTAATAAAAAAAAAAGTATAAGGAAGTACAAGAGTACTGATAAGAGCCAAATTTTCAAAAGAGAGAGAAGATCAGAAAGTAGGTAGTCGGGTATCTAAAATATCTAAACCCAACTTTAAATTGCAAAATAAAAGTTTAATCTTTTATGGAATAATTAACTGAAATTGAAAAAAATAAGGGCCAGTATATTGAATTTGAAGTTTTGAAGTTATTGACGTTTTTAAAACGATACTCAACTCAAATCAATTAATCGAATCGAAAATTTTTAAACTTTTGACACTTGACTCTAACAAAAATTAGCACTACAAAGCTTAATATTTCGAAAACGGATCCTTGAATCGAAAAATGGTTTTCACACACCTGCAATATTTTTGAACGACCTATCCAACGACACCCCACACCATGGTATAGACGAGAAAAAAAATTCATCCCCACTTTATGTGTAGGGAGGTATCCAAAAAAACATTTTTTTCAAGATTTTATTTTACCACTTTGTCGGCGTGATTAAATTGCCAAATTACAGCTTTCTAGTACTAAGAGTCTCTGAGCTAAGCCGCGGACAGACGGACGGACATGGCGAAACTATAAGGGTTCTTTGTTGACTACGAAACCCTAAAAACGATAAAGTACTATAAAGTGCCGATAAAGTAAATAAGTTTGGATCTATTTCGTTTATTTCACACCTTTTCAAAATCAATGAAAGATGATAGAAATAAAGGGGATTTTATTGTTTTAGGAAAAATGATAGTGATATAAAATTACTGATTCAATTGTAAATGCGTCGGTAAATATTCCTGTAAATTTCTGGAAACTTTTGTAGTTTTCCGTTTGTAGATCCTTAAATAGCAAACTTACATTTTCCCTATGCCTCACAGTAGCAACCAGAGACGGGTCAATGTTCCCTTTTTCTTATTTCGTATTTTTGCACTTTTTCAATAATAATAGTACACAAACTGCAATTGCTGCCGATGCATAACGTTTGATAAGTTGTTATACAAATGTGTTCGCACAGTCAATACTTTATCAAATATTGATGGTGAAAAGAGCTCACCATGAAATACACAAAAGCGTATAAGCGCCATCTCAATTGATCAACCAATTTGATAAACTAAAAGTTTTATCAAAAGATAACAGTGTAAAGTAGCCTTTACTGTATAAAATGAGATCATCTTTTTTGTTTGCGCGTATGGGGACTCACGAAATAATATTGTGATAAAAGCATTATTAAATTTAAATATACACAAAATTTTCTGGGGTGTAGTTGAACAGCAATTTATTGGACTCTGCACAAGTAAATATCCAACATATCCTTTATTCGTATCTAAGTGCATTCCTGGTCCAAGCTTATTGAAGCAACTCCTTGGCAAAGGATGTTTGTGTGCAGTGGCCAAATGGGCTGCGATTCACTCTGGCGAATGATTGAATTGTTAGAATCAGAGATATACACAAAGCCCAAAGTACGATCCAAGTTTACATCTCCAAATAGAATCGTTTTGTAATCAAATCGTTGATTTTCTCACTAGAATGAGTGTTCTTGATTTTATTGTTGTTGCTGTTCTCAAAGTTTTCATTGTTTCCTTTCTGCTTTTCCTAGCAGATGTGAACCATTCAATTCTAGTACTTTTCACATTGAAAACCATCTGAAAACAACAGAACTGAATCCGATGTTTGTTTTACTCGTAATAGTGTACGATTCATTTTCTGGTGACAAGAAAGCTGTTCTAAGTTCGTACAATGAAACTCTAAAGCTTTAAATGCGGTCTCGTTCAGAGTGGCTTGTGTGTGGGTATTATCACGTCCATTTTCAGCATTGAGAATTCATCTGTAAGTCGATTAAATCTTAGCTCTTTTACTGGATAACTTGTCATCCTCAAAAATGTATAAAGGATGCTCTTAAACTATTTTTTTTTATGGCACGATAACTCCTTGCTGAAAAGTATCATTTATAGTTCTTTTATAAATTCTCATTGTCACTCTGCAAAGATTTAGTGTTATTGTAGCAGAACTAAAGCAAAACACATCGATTATGCACTACAGGAAGCAACAGAATGCCACAAAAACCACATTTCATGTTTATAAATTATTGAGGCGTTTTGTGTAGCATCATCATCAAGTGGATTTCCTTCAAATTTAATCCATTCTAAGATGCTCTCTCATCTCTGGCTTAAGGCATAATACTGTGTGGATGCAAAAAGCTATCTGATATAAATCCTGCTACTCATCGTCTTCTAGTTTTGTGCCGGGTCTATACTTGTTAACATTTGCTACAATGTGAAGCTTAAGTGGGATGTAATGATGATACCAGCTTTTTACAGCGGCTGCTGTCTCCTTTGCAAATTTTAAAGTGGAAAAAAGCCATAAGAGAACGTGGCATGGCGGAAGCATACGACGATGAAAAGCGAAAAATTCCTTGCACAAGTAGAATTTTCTACAGTGCCAATATTTATACTTTTTAATATACTTGGAATTAAGCCTTATATATTTTAAAGTTGAATAAACAATTTTCAGAGGACTTTTCAAAAGATGTGCGCTGACAATGTTTAGGTTGTCATTTTAGTTGTTACCTTAAAATTAAAGTGTAATACGCTGATATTTATCATCAGAAAGTATAAAAAGATATGCCCGTTTTAATTATCGTCTTCACAATCTTGATGATGAATCATACAATAACAATAGAATTTGCAAAAATATGTAAAATCGCTACGGAGAGGGACACTATTTGTAGAAAGGGACGGAAAGTAAGGTCGAAAAAGTCATCTCGATAACGAAAAGAGATAGGTAGATGCATGGCTCTTATCAAATTAAAGGAAAGTCTTCAAAAATCTTTTGCCGAAAGTCTTCAAAAATTTGTCTCGAAAACCGGCTCTTCCCACGCAATATTCGATATGTCTCGTAGAGACCTATCACCAGTACTCGCTTAGTCACTTTAACTACACACCCCGAAAATATAAAGAACTCAATAAATCTATCGCCAGATATATAAATAAAGTGCACCCAGGGAAGAGAGTTAACCCCCTTATATTAAATTCACAAACTATGACTGATGGCATCGACGTCTTCTGTAAAACTTCTTGCAAGAAAAGGAATTTTGATTCCACATACATAAAAGTTACATCACAGATGCTAACGGAATACATGAAGGACAAAAAATGATATGTAAAAGTAGAACCCATTTGAAAATTAAATTCACCCTTTTGCAGATAAAATTCAACTTTCTGCAAATCAAATTCACCCCTTTGAAAATTAAATGTTTCTTCTGGAACTTTTGTAAAAACAAAAAATTAAATCAGATACACATTAATTGTTAAAAATTCAAAATTTTATTTAATGTAACTACCAATTCGCTAAATATATAATGAAAGGAATTCATAATCAGAGACATAGCATTTTGAAAATTGTGTATAAATAATTAATACATAATTTACACGCAAGTAACGTAACTTATAATAGTTTTCCTACAGCAGCTGTAGGTTGACTGCTGACCTCATATACAGATTACATACATATTGCAACGGAGCCATCAACATCTACCAAAAGTTCATGATTTGAAGGATGAGTTAACATATTTCTCGCACATTATTCCATTCCTGAAAAAACTTTTTTAATGGTCTTAATCATTGGAGAAAATTGGTTTTTCAGGTGTTGCCTAAGCTCTGGGGACAACCCTATGATGCACACATCACAGTTTATGCGGCGGCAAATTAGGGAAGAGATTTGGAAATTTTACCCTGACAAATGTTGCAAGTGAGCCAAAATTTTTGGCATGAACTTTTTATTTTCAAACATCCCAGTGGCAATTGCAACTATAATTTTTCTCAGCACAATTGCCTTAACCACTGTTTGAAACATTTATCTTAACGATCCTAAGCCAGCCAGCGTCCCGACCAGAAATCGGGAGGTCGCTGGTTCGACTCGTCATAGACGCTGTATTTTCGTGTCAATAACTTAGGATCGTTAAAATAAATGTTTCAAAAATTTATCATAATTGAAATTTACATTTCTCGGTCCCAATAAATTTTTCAAAAAACCAACGTCAGTTGGTTAAAATTGAAAATGTCTACTCTTTTAATTTTTAACTTCTTTTGTTTTTGTAATGAGAGAATAAATCGTCAAATTTATAAGAATGTTACTAACATGTAATCCCTTCAACAAACCTAATAACTAGTTAATAAAAAATGTTTACGTTATCTTGCCAACGTGTAAGATTGAAGTATGTGGAATATTTGTTGCCAGGAGGGGTGAATATAAAGCCTATAGAACTTCTCCATAATAGAAACAATCGGTAACATATACTTTCCTGAATGATAGATGAATTCAGAAATATCAAATTCAGGCCGTCTGGTACAAGGAGCAATGATAAGAAAACGTTCCATGCTTCCACCACCAGTAACAACTAATTCTAAAAGCCACCACCACAAGTAGTTTCCTCTGACGATTTGAGTTTCTTATCAATCACAAGCGAATGATTTATTGGACGACAGAAGAGACATGTGAGCTTTCTACGTAGGGAAGCCGAAAACTTGATAACATTTGTGGTTCCCCTATCGCAAAGAAAATATATGTATATAAAAAGTAACAGAAAATTCAAGGGAAATTCTCCCTTAACTTTTCGTATAGAGTAACCTATCGACGAAATTGTTTATCTCGATCTTTTGATATTACATTTGACTTCAGTTGAGATACATAAAAGATTAATATTATTCTCCCTGACATATTTACTTGCTTAGATAATAAAACGTTTTCTGGTGGTTTATGCTTGAATACTGGATTCATAATTTTAAATTTATAGAAAACTAATTGAAAACTTCTTACTTGAATGAAGACATTATATTATAAGCAAAAAATAATTGAGTGATTTTTACTAATAATTTGAACAGTAAAATAAAGAGTATCTAACTTTCTATTCATCAAAATGGATAAGTTATAAATTTAACTTCTAAGGTGACTTTTAAATTGATTCTAACTACTGGTAGCAAATTCTATTGTAGGGAGCCAAGGGCGATTTCAGTGAAGGCGCCCGCCTAAACGCCTGTGAGTGTGCAGTTTCGATTTCTGGCTCATATCTTGGGGACTGGAAGCCGCTCCGCTGTGGGGGTGGTTTTTTTGGAAACCTCTAAGGGCTGCCCCTTCGATTGGCAAAAAAAAATTCCGAGACAATTGGGCAAAATTCATGGGCTAATGTCTAGGCATTTTTTGGACGAAATTCTAAACTTTACCGGATCCGGACGCGGGATAGCTCAATAGAAAGGCGATGGCCTGCTGAGTGTGTGTACAAGATTTGGGCGGAAAAAACCGCCTACTTGCGAACCTAAGGCGATTTTAGTGAAGGCCTCCGCGTAAACGATGCGAGTGTGCAGTTTCGGTTTTTGGTTAATATCTTGGGGACTGGGGGTCGCTCCGGGGTGGGGGTGGTTTTTTCGGAAGCTCTAAGGGCTGCCCCTTCAATTGGCACCGAAATCGCGCCAAAAAAAATTTCGAGGCAATCAGGCAAAATTCATGGGCTAATGTCTAGGCATTTTTTGGACGAAATTCTAAACTTTACCGGATCCGGACGCGGGATAGCTCAATCGAAAGGGGATGGCCTGCTGAGTGCGTGTACAAGATTTGGGCGGAAAAGACCGCCTATTTACGAACTTAGGGAGATTTTGGAACCTCTGAGGGCTACCCTTTCGATTGGCACTGAAATCGCGCGAAGAAAAATTTCGAAAAAATCGGGCAAAATTCATGGGCTAATGCCTAGGCTTTTTTTGGACGAAAGTCTAAACTTCACCGGATCCGGACGCGGGAGGGCTTAATGGAAAGGGGATGGCCTGCTGAATGCGTATACAAGATTTGGGCGGAAAAGACCCCGTACTTGCCAACCCAGGGCGATTTCAGTGAAGGCGTCCGCGTAAACCCCTGCGAGTGTGCAGTTTCGGGTTTTGGCTCATATCTTGGGGACTGGGGGTCGCTCCAGGGTGGGGGTGGGTTTTTCGGAACCTCTGAGGGCTGCCCCTTCGACTGGAACCGAAATCGCGCAAAAAAAATTTCGAGACAATCGGGCAAAATTCATGGGCTAATGCCTAGGCATTTTTTGGACGAAATTTTAAACTTCACCGGATCCGGACGCGGGATAGCTCAATCGAAAGGGGATAGCCTGCTGAGTGCGTGTACAAGATTTGGGCGTAAAAGACCACCTACTTGCAAACCTAGGGCGATTTTAGTGAAGGCCTCCGCGTAAACGCCTGCGAGTGTGCAGTTTCGGTTTTTGGTTCATATCTTGGGGACTGGGGGTCGCTCCGGGGTGGGGGTGGTTTTTTCGGAAGCTCTGAGGGCTGATTGGCACCGAAATCGCGCCAAAAAAAATTTCGAGGCAATCGGGCAAAATTCATGGGCTCATGCCTAGGCATTTTTTGGACGAAATTCTAAACTTCACCGGATCCGGACGCGGGATAGCTCAATCGAAAGGGGATGGCCTGCTGAGTGCGTGTACAAGATTTGGGCGTAAAAGACCGCCGGAAATCGCGCAAAAAAATTTCGAGACAATCGGGCAAAATTCATGGGCTAATGCCTAGGCATTTTTTGGACGAAATTTTAAACTTCACCAGATCCGGACGCGGGAGGGCTTAATGGAAAGGGGATGGCCTGCTGAGTGCGTGTATAAGATTTGGGCGGAAAAGACCACCTACTTGCAAACCTCGGGCGATTTCAGTGAAGGTGTCCACCTCCGTGTCCGATCTCCCGCTTTGTAGACTTTACTAACACTAACATTACCTAAGGCACTAGCCTCTTGAAATAGTCGTTCGGCACTTTTTTGAATCTTCAGACAGGACATGAACTCGGCAGACTACTTGCGATGTTATAAAAGTATGCTGTCCATTCATTGAGGGATACTCCGTTATTAGAGATGAAGGCCACTTTATTATTTCAAAATATTATAGCAGTTTATGTGGGAACCTTCTCGTAGGTATATTTTGTACAGCCCCAAATACAAGATTGCACCAGAAAAAAGGAAATTTGGGAATTTTATATTTAGTAATCACCCGATCAATTTACTGATATAAGTATTTCCATAATTAGTGAATAATTTTCTGCTTATTCTTTAAATAAACGTTTTATATAGATACCTTAAACGTGCAAACGAAATATTAGATACATTTTTGAATTGAAATGCTTTAAAACTCTAGAAGGAAGGAGAAGTTAACGTTTCTAATGGAATATTGTGTAAATTTTCATGAATACTAATGAACTTGGTACGACTTGAATTGGTTGCTTTAAAGCTAATTTCAGGAAGAAACTTTGAGGTGTTGGTACACAGTGATGCACAATGGGGGTAAATTTAATGTATTTGGACATATAAAGCACTCTAAATTGCATGAATTTTACTCACTTCACATGCTAACGAACAAACAAATGAAACATCTCCATGAGTGCTCAAACCTTATTAGTTGTGCGAATGCTGTTCCACTCTTATAACAAAGAGGAGCCAAGTGATGATGTGAATATCTACGTGATAAAATTTATAACTCCTTCTATAAGCATGTCCTATCAACAATTAGATATTCTCCTGTTCAAGAACTTTTTAATACTGGATATTAAAATACATCAGGAAAGTGCCAATTTCAATTACACAAGGCTTTTAATAAGTTTTATGGTTGGAGGGAAATTCGGGTTAAACGCTTGTGAAATGGGAGGAAATGCTTGGTTAATTTAATAAGAAAATAATTTATTAATCATAAATTTATTTGTTTATGATACCCCACAAACATTTTACTTTGTTATCGAATCGAACACGGATGGATTTTGGAAACAGCAACCTCGTGATCAGGTGGGGATTTACAATTATTACTGAATCGTAGAACTAAAGACCGGAGAGGGGATGAACTACCTACATCACTTACTATAAAAGCACTTAATAAATTCACCTTGTCTTGTGTTTTGAACGAAATGGTCCAAGTAACTAAAGAGAATATCTGGCATTGTTTGATTTATGAGTTCAATGAAATCAATGCCAAAGGTTGGACCGGAAATTACAGCCTACAATATGAGCAGCGTCCTAGAAAAATCTGTGGAACTTGACAAGGACATCCTACGAACCCTGGTGGACCAAAACCCCATTGTAACCGTGGAGAAGCTAGCGTAGAAACTTGGATTTGGATTTTAACTTTCGAAGTGACTATTGACGAAAAGTGAATTCTGTACAAAAATGTTAAGCGCAAAAGACAGTGGGTAAGGAAAGAAGACACCGCGGAATCGCAGGTTAAAGCAAGTCTTCACCCGCAAGTCTTCCATATAGGCGTCACCTGACTTAAATCCAATAATTATTTTTATTTAATTTTCACTTTTACTTATTTTTACTTCCCAATTAAAATTGTTACAATCCGAACTGAAATTTATTTATGGAATGATCCAATACATGGAGTGACAAGAGTTGCATTTACGAATTGTGAGGAGTCAAAATTTTGGCTCGAAATCATTTTTCGAGTCAAATGTGAATTTTTACATTATGTGTTAAAACTGTGGTTGAGATTTTTGATTTTGTAACTCAAAATCTAGCAAAATCTTCAATATACAATAATTTTGATAAAGATAAAATTTCTGCTGTATCACTTCGTGGTATCTTCCAGAAAGTGTGTTTCCTAGGATTTGGTGATATTTGAATTTGATAATAACTTGACCAGTCTGTAATATTTATGTGATACCTATAATATTTATTTTTGTGAACGTGATAATATTGAAGAATAATCAAAATTTATCCAGATGCTTTGCGAATTGATTGTAAGTTGTAAATTTTTGTTCAGTAATTTTATGTTGATGGTAGCTAATAGCATTTCAGTGGATAGCCGAAGAGAGATCTGATGTTTTTATTAATTAAACATAGGATTTAGTTATATTTCGAGGTAAATAACAATATAATTATAGTGAATGATTGCCATGTGACTTCTTATCAAGATAAATTTGTAGCCCTGAGGAAGTGTGAAATACGCGCACGAAACATTGGTGAAGAGATGTTTTAATTTTTTGGTTGTTACTATTATTATTGTTCTAGACCAGTGATATCATTAGTACTGTTGTTTATTAACTCCAATTCGATAAAGCCCTAGCAAATATAAGTTTTTCTGGGATTAAGGTCGATATTTGTGTCAATCGGTATCGTAGCACACTTTAATATTAAATATATTTTCCTAAAAAGTTAATAAATTAACTGAATGAATAGCCGTCTATTACCGAAATTCTTTCTATCTTCTCAGGAAACTGTCCTAAAAGCATTTAAAGAAATTAGGCATCGTCAACAAATCTTTTCTATCGATATATCTTAACAAATTGGATATTACTCGATCCTGCGGACATTAAAATTGCAAATTTCGCTTGCAAACACAAGCAAAACTTAAGGCAATTTTTCAAAAATGCGAACAAGTAATTTCCGAAAAAATACAGTATGTTCCAATCAACGAGATCAGCACCGCATGAGTGTTGGTCTCATCTACCGTGGACACGCTAATCGGAGAACCAACAATTCGATCCATGTATTGGATTTTTCAAAATCCAATACTGGTCCCCAACTGCTTATAACAGCTCCACTTTGGAATTCATTTTGGAAAGAACAAAACATTAAGGCAATATTAAATTAAAAGAAAATGCCTCCCAAGTCATTAAGCGCGCACCTTCATCCGTGGAGGAAGATTTTAACTCAAATCATAATTCTTTTCCCAAATCCAAACGTGCGTTTTTAATGGTTTTTTGATATTTTATTCACTTTGATACTTTTTATTATGCAGAAGTTATTGAACCCACCACCTTTTCATTGGAAAATCTAATTTAGATACAAATTGTACACCATTTAATTTAGTATTGGTTATTTTCCCAATAACTCTTTCGGAAATTTTTGTATCCCACTTTGTTTTAAAAGACCCGATCCCAATTTTCCTTTTCCCATGACCAAACTTATTTAAAATTCTATCTTTTGTACTTCTTTTTTTCAGTTCATAAATTCCTTCTGCTTCGGACCATCTTAAAAGAAAAATACTAAAAATCAATCAAAAGTCTAAAAAAAAACAAATACATCACATTTTTATTTATGAAAGTAATGTATTCAATAAATTCGACAGAATTCAAAAACAATAAACTTCAATAAACCCATCAAGATAAATATTTTAAGTGTATTTTGAGTCAATCATTTTTGACACCAATCAATATTGCCTACCATTAATATTTCCCGTGAATCGTAATTTCATTCTTTTGTTTGAAATAGCTTCTATAAAAACATTAACTATTGATTATTATGCCTCTCAGCATATCAGGTATTCAAAGGCAAACAAAATCATATTTTCAAAGTTTACAAAGTTCAGACGTTAATTGATGAAAGTTACGAGGTGTAATTATTTACTTCTCATGGAAACAATTGAGGCTTTTAACATTTGAAAGCAACGCATCTCAATTAGCTTTGTTTGTATTACTCGTGTGAGAGGTACAGATATTTATGTGTTAATTATTAATTATTTATTTATTTGTTTATTATAACCTTGCTACACACTACCGACTTATCTGGAATTGTCGTAGGAGAAAAAAAAACTCTGTTAGAATGAAATTTTTAAAATACCCAACAATTTTTCCATTGTACTACATCTCTTGAATCAAAGTGTATCATTTTTCTACATTTTCATTTTTCTTAGTTTGAGAAGTGACGAGAGACCAAAAATGATGTGTACCGAGAGAATAGAGGCGCCGACACTGTAAAACGGATGTAGACTATTCATCATTTTTGTAATGTATTATGAAAGGGATTTCAGATTTCAACTTTATATTGCTAGCGAAGATATTTTCAGAAAATTTCTAGCAAAATGGAGCCAATGTTAGGGGAACTGAACAGAAAAAATACAAAAGATCCCTAAGGGGACAAAAATGCAAGAAAAAAAAATCTGAAAACATAAAATTAAAGAACGCGGGGGCAAAAGAGTTGAAGGTCTGCATAATAAAAATCTCATGCCATCTTCGAGGAAAACTTGTCTTATGGTTTACTCGTTCATTCATCTCTTCTAATATTTTTGTTACAGCATCCTCGCATAAATCTTTATTAGTTATACATGCCGTTGAGAAGCCATGAAAATACGTGCTCTTATGTCTTGTTTTACCATTTTTCATATGCTCTCCTACCTACGGCTTATTTCGGTACGAAAACAGAAACAGAGCAAAGCTTGAAGCTTGTAAGGAGAATAAATCACCATGATACGAAACAAACGTATACACATACTTTTTATGCAAATTTCAAATGTTTTGCGGGACAAATATCTATGAAATTAAAGTGATTATCTCGGTAATCTAAAAATAAAAGAATGTTAGAAAGGGAAGGGCGGAAAGCTATTTAAGCCATTTGGCTTTATATGTCTGACTCATTGATGTTGGGTACATCGAGTAAATTGAGATATAAAAATTTGCTTCGTACTCTCCAGTTCACTAAGATATCACCACAGCCATTTATTTTTTTTATATAAAGCCTTTGTTATTGCAATCTTCAACCCGGACCAAAACCTGAGATGGTTAAGGCGCCCGCCAATTCGATTTCTGCAAAGGGCTTGACGATTTATCCAGTACCCGTGTTTGAGACAATTCTAACAACGAGAATTGTACTTGCGAGGCCACTGAAATGTTGCACAGTAAAATTTCCTTCTAAAATTACAACATTTGTCAGGTTATAATTGAAACCTCCTCTTCCAGAAAATTTCCTGCTGCCTAAGCGATGCGGTGTACTTCACAGAGTTATTTTGGACTAACTGTGGGACCTTCACACCACGGTTATGGAGCAGTAAACCTTATCCGGACCACACACAACGAACTTGGGCTCCAGTCTGAGGTAAGTGGGTTAAGGAAGGATTTCTAACTAGTCTTGAAATCATACCCGAATCGTTCAAGTCGGGAGCAAAAAAACAGAAGTGTGTGGGAGCTTCATGTCTCATTCTTTCAGTTTTGTCATTGGTTCCTACTAACAAAAAGTCCGATCCATCTTTTTTATCGCGTGAAACTGAAAACAAAGTCTGTAGTATATGGACAGCATCCATATTCTAATCTAAAAACTACTCCGACTTGAACGTCCGATAAATCTGGAGTAAAAATCAGCAACATTGGATACAAATTCTTACAAATGGTTAGGTGTAAGCCGGAGTTAGAATTAGAATGTTGGGTTCCATTCCGTAAAGCAGGGAATGTAGGAAATTTTCGATTTTTTAAGATATTGCCTAAGCTCAGGGGACAACCCTATGATGCAGACAACACAGCTTAGATGGGAGATTGGGAAATTTTAACCTAACAAATGTTGCAAGTGAGCCAAAATTTTTTTGGCATAAAATTATTACTGTGAAGCATCCCGGTGGTTTCGCAAGCACAATTCTTGCCAGTAGAATCCCCATGTCCTGTACAGGATTCGAATTCACGCCAACAAGGGAGAAAATCTGCAGACGTGCGCCTCAGCTCGCTCGGCCACCGGCATGGGTAGCATAAATCTCTTGAAATTCACAGATAGTTTGTCACAATAAAAATAAACATTCGTCACGTTACGTACAAACGGTAAAAGTTGTTCAGGGGTGGGGGTGGTAGCATTAACTTGTTTCGAATTCAGTCATACATACATTGAATTCAGCTAGAAGAAGTCGTTTCGACTTGAGTCGAAACAAATTACGTACAGGTTTCAATCTTTGACAAAATCCATAACGTAAAAAATATTTTTTAGTGCATTTAATATAAAACCTGTTGTTTTGAAAAATAAGGATGCGCATTGAATACGTTAGCTTACAATTAAGATAAAAAATAAATTAAACATATGCAAGGGCGCATAAGAGAAATGGAAAACAAGGACAACAAATTATTATTTGCTAATAGACTAACACTAATAGGAGATCTATGATAACAATTCGGTGTATATTGTTGCAAGACTCGCCTTCATGAGACTGCCGAAAATATGGATACTCGTTAACCACCCGTCCAGCTCATGCCAGTATAACAATCAACAACCCATGTTATTCGCGGGGACCAAAAAAGGAAAGAGCCTAGTAAAGGCTAGGAGTCGCAAAGAAATCATCGAAATAAAGCGGAATCCATATGTAGAACATTATTTATCTATAAAATGTTTTTTATGAAATCGGGAAATACCCCCCCCCCTCCCTTAAAGCTCGAAAAGTATTTAAAAGAAAGAAATGCTGTTAATATTGCTGAATGCTCAAGTGCCCTCCCCCTCCCTCTGATCTCCTCTCACAACTAGTTAATGTGTTACGTATTACAAAAAATTAAGGAATTAAGAACTTCAGACCTGTGTTAATCTGGAATTATTATTAATATATTTTTTTTATTTTGGTTCTTAAGCTTGGAGGCCCTGTGGGGCCTAGGCCTCGAAGGCCGGCGCACTCAAAAGTGCTGGGAGACCAGAAGGATCCACACCCAAAAAACGTCACGGGTTCTTCCAATTGGGACATCTTCGAGCGGAGCTAGCTTGGCCTATTCGACGCAGCCAGACTTAATATACATTTTTAAAATTGCACAAACATATAGCGAACATAGCTTCCCAGATTAAGTCAAACTGGGGCTTGAGGCCGCCACGCTCCACGAAGCGGACAGCCCCGGCCGCGGTCAACCACGCACGCCAGGGCGCCTATCTTCGACTTACCAGCCGAACATGAGCGTCCCGTCACGTACGACCCCCAACGGGCCCAGATGGCGTTAGAGGCCCGTGGTTCCATCACCAAGGGTATTCGAAGCACATGCGCTTCTGCAACCGAAAGACAAGCTGATCAGCTGGCAGAATCGACCAAAGAGCTCCATGAGATCCTGCAAGGCCGGGCAATCGGGGAACCTGTCCAACAGGGTTCCTTCGCCGGTGTGAAGAAAGAAATAACTTATTATTGCTGCAGATTTTGGCGGGAAATTAGTCAAATTTAAATTAATTTTGATAATTTTAGCACATTGTTTAATTTTAACGTCGTATAAGATTT
>QYTT01081494.1:23517-41168 GCA_006980735.1 Dasypogon diadema
CCTAAGCTCAGGGGACAACCCTATGATGCAGACAACACAGCTTAGATGGGAGATTGGGAAATTTTAACCTAACAAATGTTGCAAGTGAGCCAAAATTTTTTTGGCATAAAATTATTACTGTGAAGCATCCCGGTGGTTTGGCAAGCACAATTCTTGTCAGTAGAATATTTATCATATCATTTGATTTACCTCAAACATTATCAGTTATTATTTTAAAGTAAAGCGCAATTATTCAATGGTACCTCCAAGAGCTTGGGTGCATTCTAGAGCGTGACTTGTAACGTGCCATGTAATGCAAAATTTTGAGCGATTACTCACTTTTGTTAAATGAAGAACATTTATTTGATATCGCTGAATGCTCAAGTGCGCTCCCCTCTCCCTGTTCTCCTCCCACAAAATTTAGATGAACTTTACAAGATGTGTTATGTATTGCAAGAAATTAGGGAATTAAAAACTTCAGACCTGTATTAATCTGGTAGTTTACATAAATTTTTAGTTATTTGTGAAGTTATTATTAATATTTTTTTTATATTGGTTCTTGAGCTTGGGGGCCCTGTGGTGCCCTCCAACATAAGGGGTCTAGGCCTCGAAGGCCGGCCAACCAAAAAGCGCTGGGGGACCAGAAGGATCCACACCCAAAAAACTTCACGGAATCTTCCAATTGGGACAGCTTTAGGCGGAGCTAGCTTGGCCTATTGGGCGTAGCCAGCCTTAATATACATTTTTAAAATTGCACAAACATATAGCGAACATAACTTCCTAGATTAAGCCAAACTGTCCTGAACCTGTGAAACAGAGTTCCTTCGCCGGTGTGAAGAAAGAAATAACTTATTATTGCTGCAGATTTTGGCGGGAAATTAGTCAAATTTAAATTAATTTTGATAATTTTAGCACATTGTTTAATTTTAACGTCGTATAAGATTTTAATGACGGGGGGTAAAGGGGTAGTTGAATATTTAGGTAAAAGATTGGACTCTCTGCTTTCATTTAAATGTTTAATCACTTTACAAGAGCGAGTATTGTTCGCGATCTTCATTGCATTTTTGAAAATTGCTTTCATTTTTACTTGTGTTTACAAATGAAACGTTCACTTTTTTCATCTTAGATTGTTTTGAGAAAAATGCCAAAAACAGATTCTTTCTATACTAAGTACATTTGGGAAAGAACGGGAATTTATTTTAAAAAAGGTGAGCTTTTAATTTAGTTGTGTGTAACTCAGTGAGTTATTATTTATATATTGAGAAAGCTACAGTTTTGTTACACAATGAGAATAATGCATTTTTATCACCAACACATTAAAGAAAAACATGAAGGTTTGTCACTCACCCGAAATTTTAAAACATATTTCACTGAAAATGGGAAAGACAAACTTTTGCTTCTAAAGTTTACAAATAATGTCTGTAATTTCAATGTCCGTATGAACAAATAACAATCAAATTTCGGAGTTTATATTTCTTAAGAGAATAGATTTAGGTGACACATACGAAAAAAAACAAGTTAGTCGTGTAGTATAAAACAATTCAATTGTTGAAGAGAAAAGTTTTTTTTTTATCATTTGCTTGAACAAAAAAGGGCAAATTCTCTGATTTGGAGTTAACATTACATGTAAAGAAAGGTAGGTATCTACTTTTTTCCTTATTTTAAATTTTTATATTTTTTCAGAATTCCATCTCTTTTGCCCCGAAATAAATTTCCCAACCAAAAATTCGTTTCAAACGATTTTATTCAGAATCAGGGGCATAGCTACCGCTATAGCAATTATAGCAATGATATAGGGTCCCTTGAGATAGAGGGGCGGGCCCCAACATGCATAAGTAAAAAATCGTAAGACCTTATACATTTGAAAACCCCAAAAGTTTACACTGAGTTGGAATTGTTTTATAAAAAAAATTGGTAAATACGTCGAAAAACATCAAAATTAAAATTCTATATGTTTAATTTTATAACGCAAAGAAAAAAGGAGATAAATGATTGTATTAAATTTTTCTAGATTCTGGTGTAGATCTCAGCTTCAAATTGGAAAAGAAAATGTAAATTATCTGATTTGTCGCTGAGATATATCTATTTGTTCATGAGCGACTCAAGCTGCGGCACGGTCCGCTCAACTAAAATGGCGAAATGTACTGCATCGTCTAATTAATGTTATAATTACTTTAGCGTCGTGCAATTTACCCTTAGTAGGTCATGATAGGAAATTTCATGTCTGCTTTACACTTATTTTCTAACTATGATCCTGTCTTAAAAGAGCTTCTTTTAAAGCCAAAGGGTGACATAAATTATCTAAGCCCCACGATACAGAATGAGATTATTAATTTGCTCAGAACCAAAGTTAGGGAAAATATTGTTTTGGAAATTAATACAGTTCCTTTTTTGTCGATTATTATGGATACAACACAAGATCTGTCAAAAATTGACCATCTTTCTGTAGTCTTTCGATATATCTCCATAACAGAAAATAATGGTGTACCTAAACAAATCAAAATCTGCGAGTCCTTTTTGGAGTTTAGATCTGTAGCCGATTGTACTGCAGGAGGACTTGAATCTGAAATTTTAAATACAATCGAAGAATATGGAATTGATTTGTCCAAATGTAGGGGACAGGGTTACGATGGTGCAAATGTAATGTCGGGTATATTTTGGAGGAGTACAAGCCCTTATAAAAGAGCATGCGTCAAAAGCCGATTACGTTCACTGAAATTGCAAATTCAGAAAATTCATACCATTAAGGAACTCGCAGAATTATTATTGATAAATTTCAATAGCCTTGCCTCCAGTTTCCCAGAGGTTATTTTTGACCCTACCGGTTACAACCGCAACAACTGAAAGAAGCTTTTCTAAATTAAAACTTATTGAAAATTATGTTAGATCTTCTTTTGGGACAAGAACGTTTATCGGACTTATCAAAATCAATACTGTCCATAGAAAAAGAAGAACTAGAGAAACTAAAATCTTCTTTAGCTTTGGGCGATATAATAAATACGTTCGCCGAAAAAAAGGAAAGGAAAGTACATATTTAACCATTATACTATTTTTTTAGAGTAAGGTTTTTTAATATGTGTTGATTATTGTTTTTGTTATTTTCTAATATATTTTGTTTATGAAAGTATTTTTGTTTAATTTCCGAAAAAGGGCCCCCAAGAAATTTTGATACAGGGCCCATTTAGGGCTAGTTATGCCACTGTTCAGAATTTTTCTTTTATAGAAATTATAGAATTCATAGAGAATAGTTTTTAAAAGAAATAATTTGTGGAAATTTTATGTATAATTATTTAGTTGTTTGAATTTCACAGAGAAATAACAGCAATTCCCATAATAAACCCAAATAAAGGCAAATTGTTTAAAGCAATTTAACAGAGCTATCCTTTGCGATAGTATATTTTAATAATTTCGAAATTGATTAATCTGAATTGTCTATTTGTACATTTCGACATACACAAAGCGTTTCCTTGTTCTCAGAGTTCATGAATGATTCTAAATCAATTCAGACATATTTGGTATTAAGTCTGTGATATATTGTATCAACCCCCGTCCCTTCTTCATTGAAGTTCAACCCAATTATTGTTGCAGTACTCCTGCCATATTGAAAATAAATTCCTTCTAAGATATGTCTACATCTACACACACACACACAAACCTACTTATTCATGACATATTCAACAAAGGAATTGGTATTTAATTATCAATAACAGTATTGGCAGTTAATTCATCCCTATCTTCCCCTTTGAAAATTATATGTATATATCCAATTTCCAGACGTAGGTACAATAGTTTCTCCCCTACTCCTTGTTGTGTTTATTGCTACACAGACGGTTGTAAGATTCATTTAATTTTCTCAAAATTAAATTAACCATCCTATTAGATTTCACTCTCGAATTCATTTTACTGTAGTAAATCCAGACGGAAAAATCTTTAAACAAAAACACGAAACATCATGGAATTGAATTCCATTTGCAGGGATAGCAAAACGAATATTTTTAACAATTTATTACAAACTTTTAACGAGGCACGTTCTCATATATATGGTTAGCAGCACTGCAAACCCCCCCCCCCCTTTTGTCTTCTTTATATTTAAGTTCACTTTTTGCAGAAACTGTAAGAGAGGATTCGTGCATTTTATGCCATAAAATTGCTTGTACGTGGCTGAGTTTCTTACTGGACTCTTAGCCACTGAATTATTGCACGTGAAATCGTTTTCTATGGGAAAGATTGGGTTTTTATTTTTCTCTAAATGCAACCAATTCAGAGAGAGAATTCCATTTTAAAATATTATTTTCATTTGTGCTGCTTTAGATTAAGACCTACAGTTGTATTAATCTGGGTTTTTCATCTGCTGATCTATGGATTTTGAGTGAAATGTATATTGTAAAAACGTTTCGCCTATATGTATATATACATTTAGAAATAGGAGCATTGATTTAATGACATCAGACAAATTCTTATTGTTTCGTATAATATAGCATTATTATATTTTAACAACGTAGATAAAGGTTTTTTTCCTATCAAGGAAATATTGTGCCCACAGGGAACGAAAAGGAATCTTAACAAAATAATAACCTAAAGCATTAACAGTTATTAAAAAAAAAAAAAAACAATAATATAATACATGAAAAACTACTGCAAACTATTAAATGTAATTTTTTTTAGAAATTTAAAATTTAATAAAATTTAAAAAATAATTAAAATTTAGTACTTAGGACCTATTCCAATCCAAGTGTTCAGCAAGCAAGTTAACTTATTCCAAATTCGTTTCCTTAACTTGATTTTTGACATTTCGTTTATGGTTTAATGGTTAAGGCTAATGTGAAAATTAAATTAAATTTTTTATGTTTTCTTACTAAAATGTATTCGAAATTTTTATGAAGTCAAGTCTACCGTTGACTTGATGAAGTGTTATACCAACTAGTCAAGCTACATGGCGCAGACAACTGACGTCACTAACTGTTCTAACAAGATGGAGACGAAGACGAAGACCTGGATTGAAATAAGCCCTTAATATTTATTGTTACCTGGGATATCTTTCAGCTTTTTTTATTCAGATAGCGTCGTCTACTATCGCATAATGTGATATCATCAATAAAGGTTCCAAATACGCGGTCTTTTTTGCCCAAATTTTGTACACGCGCTCAGTAGGCCACCCCCTTTCGAACGAGCCCTCCCCCACTCCGATTCGATAACCTTTAGATTTTCGCCCAAAAAAATGCCTAGGCCCATGAATTTTGCTCGAATTGATCGGAAATTTTTTTGGCGCGATTTCGGCGTCAGTCGAGAGGGCGGAGTTCAGAGGCTCCGAAAAAATTGCCCCCACCACGGGCCGCCCCTCCGTTCCCGAGATATGAGCCAAAATCCAAAATTGCATACTCGCAAGCGTTTTACTGGGTGATTTCACGCAAATCACCCTGGCTCCCCAAATGCGCGGTCTTTTTCGCCCGTATTCTGTACGCGCGCTCGGCAGGGCATCCCCTTTCGAACGAGCCCTCCCCCACTCCGACCCGATGAACTTTAGAATTTCGCCCAAAAAAATGCTGCAGAAGTTCCGGTCAGCGGAAATCCGAATTTAGCAATTTCGGTGTCTGGAGGTTTTCAAGGAATGAGGGCATCGTCAGCCCGAATTATGGTCCTCGGGAATGCTATCAATGTTATCCGGGGACTGCATTGTACAAGTACACACCACACGAGGACACGAACTAATTGCCCCGGCATGGGAGCGGTTCCGAAGACTGAGCACCAGCTTTTAAGGAGGCCTCCGAACAAACATTGTTCACGACACTTCAAGCAATCGATTGGTATACAGCATATCGACTAATTACCGGACACCCTGTATAATGTAGTGAACTTTTATGTCGAACTTTATCATGCAAGAAAGTGTTCAGACGGCCACTTGTACTAAGTTCTAAGACTAAAATCGCCACTGTTCATCTCTCTCTTGCCCTAAATTAATATTTTACAGATCTAAACGGAGGAAGGCTTTTTAGAATATGAAGACCGTATTAAAATCTGTTCAGTATTTCTTAAGACTATCCCAAACAAACAGACAGGCAGACGTCCATGCACAGATTAACACATGGAAAGTCCTAACCTTGCAAGAGTGACAGCAAATTGTAATTGTAACACCTTAATGGCTTACACGAAATTGGGATTATCGCTGTTGCGAAAAAAGTTAAATTTAATGAGAACCCACTGCCACTTAAAGTAAATAGGCGAAATTTCCCTTTGGGAATGAATTTTGCTCGCCCTAATTCACTAGACTAACTTTTTGCGAAGCCATCGTAATCAGAAGATTGGAAATGACCTCCCTGCTGAAAATTAATTGAGAAAAAAATGGATAAAATTAAAAAAAAAATGATCGATATTCGAAATGAGGCATCTCATTCTTATTGTGCTTTATTACCTCAGGTGTAAATTTATGAATTTTCCTCTACGTACGTTTCCAGGTATATACAACTCCGGGTTTTCACAGGGAACTTTCGAATTATTCATGACTTCAGCTCTGTGCCAGTCAGCTTTACTTAGGGGGCGGGGCGGTGAATGACTGCTTTGGTGCATTTCTTGATTTTTGCAACTTTTTTCCAGTATTTCGCTCAACTTCCTTTTCCGCCACTGTAAAAGCTTGGAAACCCCTTTTTCAGTAGGGTAAATAAGTTTGAATGCAGCAAAAAAGCAAGAAATACGAAAAGAAAAATCAAGGCCAAGAGGAAAAATTGTCTATGCTCAACGGAAGCGGAAGTTTTTACTAATTTCATTTGTGAGAGTTTTCATTGGGCATTGGCCTTTGCCAATATTCTTTAAAATCCTCACGGAAATTTTCAAGATCTTCACGGAAAGAACATTTTGAGGTAAGTAGCGGGGAATAATATTGTAGTTTTTTCTACAGGGGGTTTTCCTAGCAGAGTAATCGATATTGCAGTGAATACCAAAGTGTGCAGGAAAATTAAGGAAAATAAAACATTCTCAATGAGTATTTCTTTAAATTAAGGGAAATTAATTTAACCGCTGGAACTTTTTTATAACTTTATTTTTCTCCTCATTTATCCATTTTTCGTATGCGACTCATCTGTAATCATGTCAGGAACTTAAATTTCTAGGAAAAAGTAAAAATTTTTCTTTACTGGGATTGCAGTTCAGGAACTTTTTGTCATTAATTGGTCAAAGAATTGTAGAGGAATGGAAGTGATAAGATTTGGTTGAAAAATGTGAGTGCAAATTAGTTGTTATCACTTGACTTTTTAGTTCGGCAAACAACCCCAAGGCAGCAAAAGTTTGTATGAGTAATGAGGAAAATTGAAATCCATTTAATTACTCGATTATTTTACATTCTAAAGAAACTAAAAGTATGGTGGTTAGGTGGAACTGCAGCTTTAATTCTTTCCCAAACAATTACATAATAATTAATGTAACTTAGATATATAATAAAATTTATTTCTAATACATTTTGCTATCTGAGGATGAATTTAAAGGAATTAACAACAGTGTTTTGAATATAAGTAGTAACGTGTACCTTGAAAAAACATGGCGTCCAAGAAGGTGTTAGAAGTCCATTATCACTTCCAAAAATCATAGGCCTCAAAATTACGTGGAACAGGACACTTTAAAGTATTCGTAATGTACTGCGATGTGAACTCCTGCTATTATTAAAGGGATCTTACAGTTTAAAGGACGAAAAATCAGTTGATTGCATGACTGTATGTCACGAATGAATAAAAAATACATTGATATCAATTTTTTTTTCTTTTTTAGGCTTGGCAGCGCAGGCGAAAAAGGATGTTCTAACCGTCTGGAAAGAAAACCCGAAATACATTTTCAATCAGTATGAAAATATGAAATTGTCCACATAAAAATGTAATTATGCTATGCACAAGGATCATTTCTATTGAATAGGATATCAAATTTCGCAAAGATCGGCCAGATGGTGTTTTATTTTTACCTACACCAGGTGAAAAAAGGTCATGGAAAAAACGTTATCACAGAAATAATGCTAAATAAATAATCGACAACTTGTTTACGTTACATGACCTCTTTCTATGCTACAAGCACACGTATAGATAAATCAGATATTCCTTCATGCCAACCTTAGAGCAATTGACAAAGTAAGTTTGCTTTTATAAAATGTGGCATAATATTGAAAAGAGCGTTAGAATATGCGATTCCTAAATAAGATCTGTCTATCTGTGTGGCTGTTTGTTTGAGAGAAAGGTTGCCACGAAAACAGCAGATACCTTAACTTAAAATTCAAGATCCCTCTCCCTATCCTGAATTGGATGGTGAGATTACTAACGCAACAGAACCAAAACCTAACAATAGTGACAACCGTTGAAAACTTGATTGCGAAAACATTGGAACATTGTCCACACCCCAGATAAGTCTATGAAATGGTTATGCGAGCATGCTAAAAATGACTAGGCTACCGCTATTAATGAATTTATATTATTGAAGTCGTTTGAAGAAATAGAAATCGATAGATTCAATGATATGCACAGATGGCGCTGTCCACTATTTAGTGCAAATTTCTAAGCATTTTCAAGCCATCGGATCTCCTAATCCTTATTCGAACTTATCGTAAGAGTGAGTGCTTCAGTGATGTCACTGAGGAATCTGTAGCCACCAAAACTATCCAATGATGTTAGGCTGATATTGAAAGCTCTAAATCGCAATACGATATCAAGTCCACAATTTTCAGGGAATATTCTCGAGAGGAGTCAGTATTTTTACCATTTATATTGAACTAGTAAGATCCCCTGTGCAATTGCACAGAAGGCTATATTGTCTTTCAGGGAAAACATCTTGTTTCGGTTCGGGTAAGATTTGAATGCGAAGCACATCGGCAGAAACTGCTCGCCAAACAGTTGAATATATGGAAACTGCGGCTCAAGAAACAAAGGCCTACTTTGTCAAGGCTTGTGAATGGTAATTACGTAGGAAAGGCACACAGGGAACTGATGGCGACAGAAAGTTAAAGGAAGAGCTAGAAAACCCTGCGCATTTGCACAAAAACTCCCTATTACTTTATATTATATTTTAATTCAAATCACAATTCATACAAATGTGAATTCATTGTAAATTGCGTTCACATTTTTGTATGCATGAATTAAAGAAAATCATATCAAAAATTCATAAAGAATTAAAGTCAATGAGTCAAAGTAACTGAAATATACAGTCATGCAATTAAAAATATTGATAAAACCATGTATATTATGTATGTATATATTATAATCGAGAGCTTCGCGGTAAACTGAACTACTACTACTTCCGCTTTCTGGTATAACATCACCCTTTATTGCATGACAGGTTGTCAACGTATTGTGTAACATTTAAGAACCTGAAGATAATTTTTAAAAATTTTTGGACTAAGTGAAATAGATTTTCTACACAGTTTTAGTTTTGTTACATACACGTAACATAAGGCATTCAGGAGTAAACTACTTATGTAAGTACGAAATGCTTTCCTGTATTGACACTTAGGGTATAATATAGATTTTAATTGTACAAAAATATTTGTCGTGTAAAATATTTACACAGAATTCATATACGTGATAAATGTGTAATCTTTGTTTGTTATCACGCTTCCTGAATGAGGTTTTTTTAAATTAATTTTTATATCTTAGACATAGTGCAGCGAAATTATGTAATTTCGTAGAAAGCAATTTCGGAAGTATCTGAGTATCTACAAATTTATATGAAATTAAAGGGAATTTAATGTCAGAGCACATTTCTTGACATGAATTCTAATTTAATTTCATACAGAAACTCCAGTCAAAGTAATATTTTTTTAAGGTATTATCTAAGCTCAGGGGAAAACTCTACGGTGCACACAGCACAGCTTAGGCGGAAGGAAGTTGGGCAAAAGAAGATTGGGAAATGTTAACCTGACAAATGTTGCAAGTGAGCCACAATTTTTGGCATGGAATTATTGCTTTACGACATCCCAGTGGCTTCATAAGTACAATTCTTGTCAGTAGAATTGCCTCAACCACTGGTACCTAGATAAATCGCCGTGTCCTGTGCGGAATTCGAACCCACGCCAACAGGGAAGAAAATCTGCAGATGTGCGCCTCAGCCCACTCGACCACCGGCGTGAGACTGCAGGACAGACAGACACTAAAGTTGGGCAAGATAGACTTGAGGAAGGGCTTCTTTATGTACCTCCAAATCTCATTCCGAAGCCTACTTATCCTGGTACTGGAATGAAAAGTTCGTAACGTTTATAAAGAGATACTTTAGACAGATTATCTGGATTGCAGAATAGTCGCGGGCAGCAGCTAGTTTTAATATAAAAGTAAGACAAAAAAAACTATAACACAAAATCAAATACCAATTAAATTAAATGCAAACAAATTGGAAATAAAACCGGCCAAGTGCGAGTCGAATTCGCGCACGAAGGGTTCCGTACCATTATCTATAAAAACGGCAAAAAAATCATGTCTGTTGTATGGGAGCCCCCCTTAAATATTAATTTTATTTTAATTTAATTGTTTGTTTTTAAAGTGAATATATAACTAAATATTCTGTGAATATTTCAAGCGTCTACCTGTTGCCGATATCAATATCGAGCAAAAACGAGCAAAAAAATCACGTTTGTTGTATGGCAGCCCCCTTAAATATTTATTGTATTCTGTTTTTTAGTATTTGTTGTTATAGCGGCAACAGAAATACATCATCTGTGAAAATTTCAACTGTCTAACTATCACGGTTCATGAGATACAGCCTGGTGACAGACGGACGGACGGACGGACGGACGGACGGACGGACAGCGGAGCCTTAGTAATAGGGTCCCGTTTTTGACCCTTTGGGTACGGAACCCTAAAAATAAAGAAAAGAAAATAAAATTTGAAATTGTTAGAAATGTATGACAAATATAGAGTTTATGATACCGTTATGTTACTAATTATTTTTTATTTCACTTTAAGGGGGGATTCCTTTTTGTGTGTTGGAAAAATCTATTTCTTTTTTTGCATGTTTCTATTCCCTATAGTCTGTAGATTTTCCCTGTAAAACAATTCAACGGAAGTTCCTTTCATAGTTATTTATTGCTCGAGCGTAACGCGTCCGTCGGTTTAAGCCGTCCTTTTTAAATTATGTCAAACTTTAACGGATCACTTTTTACAAAGCGGGCGGGATCAGAACGCAAAATCTATTAAAACGATATTACTATTTTTTTGTTTTAAATTAAAGGCAACTGGAGCTTGGACCACTTTCAGACATTTTTATGAAAAATAAACCGCACGCCAAAATGCGAAAAAATAGGTCAAAAATATACCTTTTTTTAAATGACCGCCACTTTGTTGGATTTCAACTTTTTGACCTCAAAGTGGTTCAAACTCCAGACAATCTTATCTACTTTCATAATTCATACAGAATGACTCTGGTGATCTACTGAATTCCACCCGATTGATAGCTCACTGCGCGCACCCTAGGGCATATACCAATGCAACTCGAGCCATTTAATATTGTAATATATTTGTCATACAAAACCAAGGAAATAATAACGAAAAGAAAGGCCCTAATGTGTAAAATTCGGTTCCAGTTCCGGAGTTTTAATGTTTTTATGAAATAACAAATGAGTTCAAATGGTCCATATAGGAAGTTCTTTTCAAACTTTTTATTACTTTATTACTATCATCAAACCTGTAGCAGTTACCGCTACGTTTTGTTTTTTTTATTATTAATTATTATTAAGAATTTTAAATATGGCACTTCACGTTTTGTAGAAATTAAGTTATTCAATTAAAAGAAAATAAACTCATTGAGAATTCAATTTTAAAGAGAAAAATCATAAGTGACCAGATACTTTTACTAAGCAGTATAATCTGCAGTGTCTGATTTTATTTAGTTGAAAATGTATTTATGCGGACAGTTTGATTTTGCTCACTAAATTCATCACATTAGATTTTGGGAGACAGGCACCTTGAAAAACTTTTCATAGGACTCATATAAACATTGAAATTTGTAAATATTTAAAATTGTCAAAAACATAGTGAGTAGTAAAAAGGTTTTAATTCTTATCGTATCGAGAAGATTATGAAATAAATTTAGTAGTGTCAATAATATTATAATAATATATTATAATAATAATGTCAATAATATTATATATAAATAATAAAAATATCAAAAATAGAATAAATAATTAAAATAAAATAAAAATTTTAATTTAAAATATAAATAAAAACCCCAAAAGAGGCAAAAATAAAATTAAAAACATGTTTTGAAATTATTTATTTAAAAATATAATAATTTAACCCCCTAAATCCCCTACATTGGTGACCCCGACAAAAAGAAAATAAATAAGAAGATAAGAAGATTCAAAATTTTAAAAAGACAATTTTATGGAAGAAAAAAAAAGAGAATTTTTCAAGAAAAGACTTTATTCAGCAAGACTTTATTTTTAAAAAAGTTAATTAAATAGAAGAAAAGAAGAAATCTTTCAAATTTTTAAGAAAAAGAAGAAGAAGAAGGCACAAAAGACAAGAAAGAAGATTTTTAACAATTGAGAAGAAAGAAATCAAAAAAGGAAAAAAGGAAAAGATCAGATTTTTAATTTGATAAAAATTATTATAACAGCTTTTAATTAAAAAAAAATAGTTAAAAAATATTTGTGTACAACACAAACAAAATACTCATTCACAAAATTTATTAAAATATTTAAAAATCCTATTAAATAAATACATTTTCTTTAAAAAAAAAAAAATATTTAAAAAAAAACCAAGAAAGGACATTTAAAAAAATCATACTCTTCAATTCTCTTATAACGAAGTGCCATATTTTAAAATTAATTAAATAACAATAAATAAATAAAATTTTCCGGGAAAGTTCCACCGTCAGGAAAAGGAAAATATTATTAAAATAAATTAAATAAAAAATACATAAAAAATATCTTTTATCTGACTTCTCATCACTAATGATGTCGATTCAAGTCGAAGATAATGTGAATATCCAACCGGAGATAGGTGTGATGACTTCAGTTAAACGTCCAAGTTTCTGGGTTAATTGTCCAGAAGCTTGGTTTGTGCAGGCTGAAGCACAATTTAACAACAAACATATCTCGGTGGATAACACAAAGTACGAGCATTTACTGTTGCTTCTTCCTCCGGAAATTATTATAGAAGTGCTCGATGTCATTCGAAATCTCGGGAATCCAAACTCTAAATACGAAAATTTAAAGAGTTTTACTGAAGGGATTTACAGATTCTGAAGAGAAGAGACTTGAACAATTATTTTACAATTCCGAAATAGGAGACAAACGTCCTTGGGAATTTTATAGAAATATGGAAAGATTATCTGGGACTTCACCCATTTTTAATCGACAACTAATTTTACAATTATGGATGAGGAAGCTTCCCAAAAGATATTTATACTTATTTTCTGTCTTCGGGAAAGCAAAACTTGGACGAGTTGTTGGTATTAGCGGATAAAATTTTTGAAGTTTTAAGCATTCGACAATTTCCTAATGTAACAGAAATAAATAATAATAAAAATTTCCAAAATGATTTTCTTTTAACTAAAATTACTTCCCTCGAGAAGCAAGTTAATGATTTACAACAATTATTAACTAATTTCACAATGAATTATTCTTCCAAACCTTTTTACAATTTTAATATTAGAAGAACTTCATTTAGAAATCTTTCTAATTTTAGATCTAGAAGTAGATCCAACAGTAGTAATAAATCCAACGATAAAAATTTCTGTTGGTACCACGCCAAATTCAATAACAAGGCAACAAAATGTATTCAACGTTGTTCTTTCAATAATAATAATAATAATAACAATTGTTCTTCTAGTTAAAATATCTCTAACTAAAAAAACTAAAGAGGCCGTCAGCGTGTTTGAGTTTTTGACAAAGAAAATAAAATTAATTTTTTAATTGATACTGGTACGGATTTATCGGTCATCCCACATAATTCCTTTCCTTATATTAAGTGTGATCCGAAGTTATCTCTCTCAGAAGCAAATGGATCAAACATTAATACATTCGGTACAAAATTACTAAAGATTAATTTCGGTTTAAGAAGAGATCTCATCTTCTATTTTATTATTGCCGAAGTTAATAAACCTATTGTAGGAGCAGACTTTCTGATTAAATTCAACTTGAAGTCTACCAGACCTCAAAAATAAAAAATTAATAAATGCAATTACCAATTTAAGTGTCAATGGGATCACAAGATGAAAAACACTTCGCTATTGATAATGAATTTGGAGATATTTAAAAAAAAAAATTTCCCACTCTCACTCAAGCTTCCCAATATGAAAAGCTAGCAGTTACCGCTACGAACCTTTATGAAAAATATTTATACGACAAAATATATTAACCCCCTTTAAAAATATCACTGATTGACTACTTCCACATACAAAAAATATCTTAATTTTCTCGGATTATGGCCTTTCCTTTAGTTATTATTTCCATGTATAAAACATTTATGGAATGTAGGTTACATAATAATAAATAACATGTAAAAAATCCGGAGCTTAATTCTTCAACCTGTTCCGAAAAAAAAACATTGTTAAAAAACGCCTTTTTTGGCCTTCTATATGGGAATCCCTCCTTTCACTCATCAGTCCATACTAATATTATAAATGCGAAAGTAACTCTGTCTGTCTGTCTGTTACGCTTTCACGCCTAAACCGCTGAACCGATTTTGATGAAATTTGGTACAGAGATAGATTAGACCTTGGAAAAGGACATAGGCTACCTTTTGTGAAAGTAAACTTTGAAAGATAAAACCATGAAACTTTGTATTTAGGCGCGTGATAAGAAATAAATAAACTTTTTGTTCAAGCGTTTTTGAAATTTTGACCTAAAAATAAAAAAGGCTGCCCAAAGTAACTATTCCACGCGGGCGAAGTCGCGGGCAAAAGCTAGCCACTTAATTTTTAATTTAAATACTAACCCTTGGTTCTCAAGATATGCTGAATGCTCTAAGATGCCGTATCGTTCACCAGTGAACAATATTCTTAAGACAAGTAGGGGAACCCGGGGCAGAACGATGTTCATACTATAAGTAAATAACGGTACATCTACCGCAAAAAGTGTTTAGCCATAGTTCTTACTGACATGCGGGTTTCGATGCGAAATAATCATAATTTGTACTACGATTGTAGTGTTTTGTACGAACATGCATTTTCTGTGAAAATATAAAATTCGTCGATTTATGCCTTAGAAAAATATTCTTTATTAAATTAACCTTGATGCTTCTATTGATAACTTCCCAACTATATCACCTGCAGAATTTATCCTAGTGCCTACAATGTTACTCAGCCAAAAGCGAGCAATAAAAAAGTAAACCAAAACAGCAATCCTAATATCATCTCCCTACAAGAACGGCATCTATCCATGGAGGAATCAATGAGAAATGCAAAGGGAAACCTTCAAAATTTTAAAGCAGAACAAGAAGCACAGAAAAACAAGAAGAAGAAGTCAAAAAGTGTAAATTGTAAACGATAAAAAATTATAACCCATTCGACCCCACATTCTGGGACGCAACCGGAAACATATATGTTCCTAAAAATTATGATTTTGTAATTCTGTTTGAAGCCACATTTTTGGTTTAATTTGTAATTACGCCTATTTCCGAAAATTAGAAGTTTTTATTTTAGGTAGTCTGCAATATAAGTGCAAACAAACATTAGGGACCCCATTCTGACCCGCGCTCTCCAACCCAAACTTTGATTATTTATATTAATGCAACCACATCTTGAGACAAGGACGCTAACAAAAATTATTTTCAATATTATCCTTCCATTTAGTCCATGTTAAATGAAGATGTATAATACAAGTTTTAATTCTTCCAATATTTTTTTTACCGTCCTAAGTAAGCTCTTGAGAAATAGATACTCAAGTTTTATTACACATTTCTGAGGTGTTTACGATACATCTTGAATTATTTGATATAAAGTACCAAAAGATGTCAAGCGTTAGAACATTTCTATTGTTCCTACTGTTTTTATTACTATAAGTATGATGCAAGAATAAGAGGTGGAGTTCTCAAGGAATCACACTAAATAAAATTTCCCCTTAACTTCCACCAAGAATTAGGATCCTCGTTTAATTTTCTTTTGTGAAGTGCTTTTCCGCATGCTTGCGCCTTTTAAAGTTTGTTTCTTGTGGTTTTACTCCTGGTCTCCCAAGACCTTTTCCAACCATTTTATTCTGTCGTTCCAGAAGCCCTTTACTCGGTTCACAGTTTTGGCAAATATACACATGTACACAAACATTCGTTTTTAGCGTTCTCGGTGTCACTCTTGAACCCTTCTCTTGTATGCCCTACCATTTACGACAGTTTTTCAGATGAGTGAAAGGATATGGTGGGATAAAGTAGGGACAAGAAGGGGGCTTACAGAGGACAGAGGTGTGTTAACCCTAAAAGTCAAAAGTTTCAAATTTTAAATACAAATAAAGGGGAGGAGAATGTAAGTTGCTACAATAATTGCGAGTGTCTGCTTTCGCCCCAGAGGGATATTTAACGCTGTTGAAGATATTAAAGAGGGGGCAGAACGATGCTGAAAATGTTTCTTAATTTAAAATCTATGTAAGTATGTGTTTATTCGTGTTTTGTGCAATTTCCAATTTACTTGGATTAAAGTGGAAAATCCAACCCACGCCATGTAATTCATTCAGAAATGCTTAACATAAGAAATTAGGGGTTGCATTTAAAGGTCTGGTGTTGTTTTATCCATCACAAAGCATTAAAGGCCAATACAGCACGTTTAGGAACATCCATTGTTGAAAAGAAAATATGATTTTAGGCAGCAGTGATTGCAACGATTGCCATAATTTTGATTAAATATCTGCCTTTTATTTTAGAGGTCCGAACGAACTGATTGTTTTCAATAAGAGAAATTCGATTAATATTATAATAGGATAGGATAGATCGATTTAATTAAAATTGAATAAAAACACAGAATAATTCTAATATAAATCCCAATATTATTCTAATTTTTAGAGTTTAAAATCTCAAGAAACTAAAATGGACTATTTTTCGAATTATTTTATCAGCTTAAATAGGACACCCTGTATATTTAGTAGACTCATTCGTATTCTATTTTCAATCACAGCTGCATTTTAAATATTGAAAGATGAGAAAATTGTCAATTACCTTCAAGTTATTATTGGTGATGCCCTCAGGAGTTCAGGATGATCACATAAGCCAAGCCAAGCAATAATATTCGTACGACGCGATAAATAAAAAAAATCGAAGTCCAGAAATTTCCGCCGAGATGCTAAGGTCCAAAAATCCGTGGGGGTACAGCTTGGGAGACAAATTTTCACAACAGACGGCAAATGCCCATTGACCACAGGAGTGACACAAATCGTACCGATCGTGACCCATCTCTCACACAGCGGCTTGGACTACTCTCCAACCTCCACCCGAGCTGAACCTTAAGGGGACTAATAGCCCCGCCAGGAAGGTCACACGTATGGTGCATCTACTTAACTAACGGTGGTCGCCATGCCAGCCGGAAGACAGGTGCGACGTGGAGCCTTCTCCCTGTGGGGTAGATCGGTCGCAACTTGGGCAATCGGGAAGCAAAGCGACCTCCCACACTGTGCTGATGAGCCCCGATCGGACCGAATTGTCAACACGCTTCTTCAGTCATTGATCAGTTGAGGATCGCCTGCAGGAAAAGTTGCCCCAAGGGTCTCTCCACACATTCAAGGACCAAAA
>QYTT01081497.1:367-17243 GCA_006980735.1 Dasypogon diadema
TCTTGAACTATTCGAAGTCCTCTAGCTCGGAGGGTATACATTTTCAGACACATGTTTATACATATAAAAACAAGTCTTATTTTGACATCTACAAGATGCCTGTAAAGTTTGGCGACATCTTACCCCGTGTATTGCTGGTACACTTAAGTGGTATTCAGTGAGTGGTATCCAAGTGTCAAAATGACCAATCAGGAAGTCCACTGTTCTGTCTACTAAGATCTAAGGAATGCTACCTGACCTCCATGGATCACTAGTGACGCCATGTTTTTAAAAATACCTAACTAGAGTGCAAGTAAGAGAAGGTGTAGAACGAGATATATTAATTTCAAAAAATTGCACATCATAGTGGATTTTATGTGGATAGGCCGCCTGGTTCGATTCCAGCTCGAACACCCTGCTGTTTTCGTGCTAAGTTTATAGCATCATTAATATTAATTTTTTTTAAATTAAAATCACTATGTGTCTCTTGAGAGTTCACATACATCTTTTTAGCAACATTTTAACTTTCCTTTCGAGATGGCAGTAATCTGTTTCAGATTGAATAAAGTCCAAATTTCGTCGACTCAAACAGGTTCAAGATATTAATATCTCACAATTAATTCACTATTTGGGTAAAACGCAACTTCGCCTAATTTAAATAACATTTTCCACACAGTTAACCTAAACAAGTTACTACATTTCAATTTTTATGCTAGAGAAATATACAGACAACCAATTTTCCTCATCTTACTTTCTTTCTGCCTCTTAGCTTGGACTAACAATAAGGAAACCTGTGACAGTAGTTAAATGTGGTGACCGTATGGGTAGCTTTTGTGTATAAGTAGAGAAGTTTATGAAAATAAAAATGCCCGGTTTTCCACTTTGTAATTTAATTACTGAATAAAATTTTCCCTTTCGCTTTTATATCAAAGTTTTAAATTTTTTTTTTTTGTTATGACTTAAATTCTTCTGCACGGGACGTCGACTCGGGAACATGGGACGTCAAGCTTGCCAAGTAAGTGTTAAATTATATTGACTGAAAGCTTTGATCTCAGTATTTATATACAATATTTCAGACTTCTTCTATACCCACAGGAGTTTTAGGTTTTATTTTCTTTTATCTCCCACTCTGTAAAGGAAACAGGACAAAAATTAACACATGGCCCCCCAAAAAAATGTTGTTGCTGATTCTCTAAATGTGAACTTATTGCTGACGTGTTATATCACATATAATAATCGGGTATTTTACCCCAACTTTGATTTTAAGAAAATGCTGAAAGTGTTCAAGGTTTCTTTAATGTTTGTTTTTTTTTTACGGCAAAGCTAAGTGTATACCCTATGATGCTACACAGCACAGTCTTTGCCGGAAAAGAAAATAATGGAGAGAGGAATAGGGTCGAAAGGAAAAACAGAAGATGGTAGTCTATTTTACATTTGTATAGTTCAGCTCAAGATGGATTATCTTAACCTCAGTGTTCTGCTAGGTTTTGTCTCGAAGACGAAGGGGTGCAGACGATTCGAAGCGCGAATATTACACGTGGGAATTAGTCTACAAGGGATTAGACTAACGATTTCGTCCGATAAGGATTTAAGACATGAAAAGAAAACTATTTTTGTCTTTCTGCTTTTATCAAAACAGAAATTTAATGGTCTTTTTATAGTGACATTCAATAGAAATTATTTATATGGTAAGCTCTTCACATAACCATTTTTTAATTTAGTTCTATTTCTTTAGTTAAGAAATGATATTTTGTATGGAAAAATTAAACAACTAGCCCCATATAATTTGGTGCAGAAAACCCTCTTTTACAATTAACTTTGCTAAATCAGCTGCAGTACGGACCTTTTTCTACATTATCTACCAAAAGTTTACATTGTCTACATAGACTATGGATTATCTACATTGTCTACGCATTGTTTACCCTGGAATGTAAACAATACAAATCTACGTATAAATGCTTAATACTGGGCATAATTCATTATTCCTTCTTTCAATCGAAAAAGGCCATTTATATGAAACTTGTACACCAAAAATTTTGCGAAAATCAAACTTCATTAGTCAATCGACATGGACTCATTCTCCTTCATGATAATGTGAGAGGTCGTATTTCAAAAATTATTGTACAAAAACTTTCTAAGTTACGAAATCACTGTGTTAACAGCTGGATAACCTTTTTCCTATTATTCGATCGATGTCTACAGATATCTATCAAGAATATTTTCATATTTTCCAATGTCTAAGGTCTGTCATTCTTAGGTTAGAAAATGTTCAGAGGCAGAATTTCTCTAATCCATGCCTTCGAAAAATTTAACGAAATGATTTTTCTTATTACAGTGCTGTGGGCAGAAGGTTCTGAATGAAAATGGTGCCTATTTCAATTAAAATTAAAAATCATTTCCAAAAATACCCAGTATAAATTTTTTATGTTTTCTTTTCATGACAACCATTGTGAATATTGAATACGACAGATGTGTCTCCGGTCCGGTCTCCTGCAATGATTGGCTCTTACTCTCCCTACTCATATTATTTATGAAAAAATTCTGTCATATCTAGGCCAATGTATCCAACACGCATTATCTTTAGCACTCAATTTTTTTCCAATGTCCTCCTTAAGTCAGATAGTTTAGAAATTGTTTGTTCGACATTTCCCTAAAAATTGTTTTTAAAATTACATCCCACAGGACAAAGATCGCTCAATTTAATTAAGCGCACACGCGTTTGAGAAATTTTTTTTATCTAGTTCACCTTTCCAGAGTGCTAGAGCGGTGAAAATTTTTATAACAATCGTATGCTACATCAGCTGCCATCCCCCATAATTTTAAAATTTCGGGGAGCTCCTTGGATGAATGCCCCTATCATCGTTTGGTTTGATTACTTAAACTACGCAATTTTGGTGAATTAGATGGCAAATTTGATATCCTCATTTAATGAAGACGAATGAGATTTTGGGACGGCGATAAAGAAGCAATTCAAATTCAATTATCTTTTCAAGAAAGATTTCCAGCAGTACTCATTACTTGCCAAAAATTGTTAGGCCTTTCTTATTAAATTTGAATTGCACACGATTGAAACTTTTAGATTTATGAAATTTTGATTACTGCTTTAAATGGACACTTAGGAAAAATTTTCTGCTAAACATGACCTCGTTTCCTAAAATTACCAAACAAATCTTATCCCAAAGCTAATGGAGCACTTTTTTCATCTCGCCCATTTTAGGAAATTATTTCAACATTATTCATATCTGATGTTTCCACTCTTTGTAGCTGCATATATTTAGAAAATGGGAAAGAAAATTGGCTTTAAGTACCCTCATTAATTATTTGAAGCCGTCAGCCTGCCCTTTCATTTTTTCCATTTCCCTTTTCGTATTTCATGAATTACAAAAGCAGTTTTCTCATTAACATTTTTTCATAGAAACTGAAAAATAATGGTTGGGGAAAATTAAGTGAATTTTAAGGAACTCAAGCCAAACTAGGTTTCTCCAATTTAAGTAATTAATTGTAAAATTGCAAAGTGAATAATTGTCCGGAAATAGACTGTCTAGTAATTGGTGTGCTTGTACATAGGTTACAGTAGCTCGTAATTTACGGAAGAGCCCATTCCTTTTAGAAAACTTTTTAAAAGAATACTTTGGACTCCTCTAATGGAATTTTTTTTCATATGATGGATGTAGAAATGGAACTTGAATCCTGAAATGGGCACATTTTCCTTTTCATGTTGCATTGAATTCAAGAAATATCTTAAAGGAAAATTCTAGTGCAAAATTACACTAACAGTTCGAAAAATAGTTAAAAAAGAGGCCTTCATTGAATTACCAAGTCAATGATATTCAAGCGCATTACTCTAGGCGGAAGAAAACTCCCAACTGATCCTCGTTGGTGAACTCAAACAATCGATTAGTCTAGAAGTTCGAAAAGCCTTCTGTACTTCTTTCTAAGTTATTATACCCTCCATACACCGAAACCGTAATGTGAATTATAATTAAAACTAATACATGTTATTTATACTTCTTTGAAGCTCAGTAATGGTCTTGAACTTAATTTTGTTGAGCGAATAAATAATAAATTTCGCCTGTCTAACACCTGGATGATTATTCCAGTAATCCTCTTTGATCCTTGAAGCTATTGAGACTGTTTCATATTTGGGTCTTTGAATAGTCGTAGAAAAGTTCAGGACCAATGAAAAGTTAACCTGCATCATATTTTGCAAGCCGATCTCCAGTCTCGTTTTCCTCAAAGCCTTACCCTATTGGCATGACAACGAATAAGAAATTAGACACCGATTTTTTTCACGTTCTTGGAAAATTATTAAGTGCCCATCAGTGAAGTTCGACGTTCGGAGATCCATCCTTTGCAGCTTTTTTTTCAGGTAATGCCTAAGCTCAGAGCACAGTTTAAGCGGGAAGAAATCAGAAAGAGGAGAATGGTAAATTTTAACCTGACAAATGTTGCAAGTGACCCGCAATTTTTGGCATAAAGTTATTACTGTGCTGTTATTTTAAAAAACCCAAAGTGTAGGTAAGTCTTGAATCAAGGATAAGACCAAGATGTTGTCAAACCTAACTTGGGACAACAACCACAAAATGGGGGCTGGACCCTTCCTTGGGCGTAGTCTCTCATAATAGCTGTTATCATTCGGCTGGGCAGCATGTTCCACACCCGTGACACCGTTGGGGCTTTGTACCCCTTTTGATGGCTGCTTTTCGCATGGCACAGAAGGGGGTTTGTCAAAAGCCCACCAATATCTAGGAAAGTGCAGAGGGTGGTTTCATTTTCATCCGCTGCTCTTTCTACTTTTACCACTAGATGGTATAGGACTGTTGTAGCGAAATTTCCTTCTTGATAGGTATATTCTTGTGGATGGAGAGATGTTTCATCAAGTACTTGCACTTGCAGACTTAAAATGGAAATTGCTCACCGCGCCTATATTCATTTTGGTTTCGGACTACACAACCACTCCGGTTTCAGTTACTCGATTATTCTTCAAATTCTTATAAAAAGTAAATAGCTCTCATTTTCTAGTATAGTTTGTTTCATTCGAATAAACCCGAATATTTTACCTACTGTGAAGCGCAATAAGAACACAATAGCAATAAAGACATTATAATTGTTGGTGCTATATAACAATAACAATAATTTATTGCTGGTTAATGTACACAAGATTTACAATCTTTTTTAATTACTAAATAAAACTAACAATCTTTTTTAAGTACTATATAGTACTTGTTAAAATATTAAGTGTTCCAAAATCATACGACATTGTAGGGAATATTCATCACCACCACAAAGCATCCCTGATCTAAAGTAAAATATTTCTGTACAAATCGTAGGGTGAACTCGAGTTAGCATTGGTGAGTGCACACGGGCGTTTAATTCACGCTCCTAAACATATTAATTTTCTTCTTTTTGTAAATATTAATTGCTGAATGTGGAAATTCTCCTAAGACTGACAATTATTTCGACTATTTGTGTACTATTGCTGCTACTAATGCTGCAGTAACGCAACTCTACAATTATCGAGAATTTTTCTTCTAGACCGGGTAGTTGAACCCCAATACGGAATACCCGTTCCTATTCCTGGCTTTCTCCCATCGAGTGGTTGAAAAATGGGTCTACTACCATTCTGCGTTCGAACGCATTCGTTGACGTGACGCATAGGTTGTTCACACGAGATTTTTCGAGGAGAATTACATGAAAACCCTATAATATGAGAAGGCTCCCTAACTTCGGGTGAAATGTCAAGATCTAGACTATTATACAGATCTCGGAACTGGATTTTTAAGGATCCGAAAATTAGTGCTGACTCTCGCATAGGATGTTGGTATTACAAATTAGAAATGAAAGTCTAATTGAATTAAATTTTAATGTGAAATTCACTTCGAAAAACCCTCGCAAATGTCTTTTCACATAGAAAGAAATTTCCTATTCATGTAGACATTTTCCAAGAAATTCATTAAATCAAATCAATTAATGGTTTTTATATCGACTAACTCTGAATTAAGCGCTTATTTCAACATGATTAAAATGTTCAAAGAGAAATCTAAGCTAGATTTATCTAAGATTATTTTACATTTCTGTGCACAAATTAATCGTCGTAATTCTTCATTGGGAAGAAGGATATTCCTTGCTTATATCAACTTAAGTAATCCAATTAAATATTACTTCTCTTTTTCTTAATTAAGACTCATGCAGATGTCGACGATTTGTTTTAGACAAAAGTCTTCGCTTCAAGAAAACGCTGT
This sequence comes from Dasypogon diadema, assembly GCA_006980735.1. NCBI lineage: Eukaryota > Metazoa > Arthropoda > Insecta > Diptera > Asilidae > Dasypogon > Dasypogon diadema. The sequence continues at coordinate 6,589 of QYTT01081497.1, forward strand.
TAAAATACTTTGAGTAAATCTGATAAACTTCCGTCTGAGCTCACTTGAAAATTTCGTAACCTGAAGTTATCAGAGCGGTGAAGCAAATTGAACCAGAAGACGTCCTTTCCTTAACTGAATTTAGTAATTACGAAACTATAATACTAGGGAAGGGAAAACAGAAGCAAACAACTTTTAAATTAAAGTATTTCTTCATTTAAATTCCGTAAACAACGGCATAAGGTACGTATAACCCGGGAGCTTTCGAAATGGTGGTTGAAAAAAGGTTGCAAATGAAAAACAGTCGCTTCCACTTGTGCATTCACCAGAGCAATTATTTTTATTTTTAACGCATTTTTTATGAGGAGTAATATTCTCTTTTTAATAATAATCTTTTTAGCAAATTATGGTCGCTGATAGCTGTTTATTCCTTGTATTTGTCGTTGTATTTTGTAGGCAAACCAACTACCAGCGACCATCCATGATCCTCAAACCGACTGACTCTTCTGTGTATTCTGTGTTCCTCCGTAGTGGTGAAACTGTTGTTGGAAATTCGTTTAAAACTATTGTACTCTTGTTTATTATTAAACGACTCTTTTCAAGATTTTTTAAAGCGTCCATCTTCGGTCCTATGATTTGAATTGAATTTAAATGTTTACATCCGATGGATTAGCTCAACTGGAGCTGCCTGGTGTATCTTCGAGTATAAAATACACTTTCAGTCACATGCAGCCATTCCACTGGAGTGCCTTCTCGAAAACTTGGAACGTATTAACTTCCGTATTATAGAAGAAGAACAAGCTCTGTACCAGCATGGTTTAGAATTGAGACGAAATAAACGAAACTGCCCAACAGTATCGATATATCGACATACCATAACATGTAACGTTTGGTAACGTAAGTCATGATAATCTCGGAAAAATAAAATTTTGAGAAGGCTTAATGCAGTATCATCTAAGATTCTTCAGAATTATCAGCTTAGTTTACTTCTTGTACACGTAAAAGGAACAAGAAACTTCCACTATATTCGAACCGTCAATGGGGTATTGCATCCAACTTTCAAGGAAGACTGCTCATTTTTATGAAACCCTACTAGAGGCAGTGAATTGCCAAATCCCTTACCAAATCAGAAAGCCATTCCTAATATTTTTAGGTATTAATGACCCTTCAGAAATAGTTTCGCTTTAGAACAATTTCAAAGAAAATATGGTTGGAAATTTCGTACATCAGGGTCTCAATGAAGCTAATAATACAAATGCTTTTGGAAATCGAAAAAATCCTCTCAATACATAAACTACATAGAACTCCAGAGCCAGTCTTCCAGAGCCAGCGTGTCATTTGTTCCAGGAAATTCCTGCTGCATTAACTTTCTAAATTATATTATCTAGAATCCAGATGCACCAGCAGGCCAAACCAAGCTGGTGGCCGAAGGAGATGGGGCGCACGGCTCAAATTTCCTCCCCTGTTATCGTGGGTTCAAATCCTGCACAGAACACCGCGATTTATCTGTATACCAGTGGTTGAGGCAATTATACTGACAAGAATTGAACTTTCGAAACCACTGCGATGTTGCACAGTTATAATTTCATGCCAAAAATTGTGACTCGCTTGCAACATTTGGCAGGTTAAAATTTCCCAATCTCCATTTCCCTAATTTTCTTCCACCTAAGCTGTGCTGTGTGCATCGCCTTTGAACTGAATAAAAAAAACATTAAATCTTTTACGCTATTGAGCCAAAAAAGGTTTTATATTTCCACTAATTTCAAGAGCAACTATATTTTTAAATGATCCGTTCTTCGAGCTGATGATGTCGTCCAGAATACATGGGAAGTATACATTCCTTCCTGCTTGTACATTTCTTCTGTCTGACCTTGAAAACTTAATTTTCGTGAAAAAGAGCTTTAAAACGACTTTTCCTACTAAAATATCGCGTGATAGAGCTCCTTTTAAAATGGAGCAAATATATACTATAGAGAACATAACCGTAACAAACAAATAAAACACAGGATAGAGATGGCACTCTGATTGTCTCAAGTCCCAAATTGAAAACAAGAAGGTAATTAAATCGAAAACGAGAAAATAACAAATTTAATTTCACATCTCTTGTCTGTTTAATCGCCTTTAACTAACATAGTTTCTTTGAGGAGAGCATAAACGTAAAAGGCGCAAGTATATGAAATGTGCGGTGAAGAGCTTATTCAATTCAATTTAACTTTATTACGTGTAATGTACGGTGAGATTATGTACATAAGCCTCCTGTTCGTTTTTCTGCACGCAGTGAAATTTAATTAAAGTACCTTAGATTAAGATAAATAGTACAGTTTGAATGCAAAGTAAGGACCCATTGATATCACAGATTTATTGAGGGTCAACAAAATCAAGAACCCCACACAATTTAAAAGGAATAGCAGGAGGAAGAAGTAAACATTATGAATTCCTGAAATAAGCAAATGCAATCAAATTTGCAAGAAAGCGCTTTTAAATTCGGTTGTTTTTCAATTTAACGAGAAATTGAAAATACTTGTTTTACTGAATCAAACAAAGCTCGAATTTTCAAAAACAATTCCAAGACACCAGGCGATTCTATTTTTTTTACTAATATTTCCCAATTTGCCATCAAATTGTTGCGTTATGCAAAAACGTTCAGAAGCTGAAAGGAAAAGCGATTTCTTAATGCAGCTGCTGATGAAGAATCAAGAAATCGGCTTTCCTTCGGCTCTGGATAAAATTATTTTCTGGATTGTGATTTATATGGTGAAAGAAAAAACTATATCAGCCGCGATAACTTTATTGGAGCGAGCTCTGACTCATGTAACTTCCCAACAATAAACCGTGCGGAAATCTTTCGCAAACTTTCTGACAAGCTGACAACAATATTAATAAAACCTTTTAGATAGTATATTTATACCAAAATTTAGAATGCGTCTCACTGCCCAATATAAGACATCTTGCCACATCAGAAGGTGAGTACTTAATGAAACACCTCTACAGTCACAACGAAATGCCCCTCAAAAAGAAACTGTCATCGAAAACAGAATTTTATGGAAGTATGGTCTGAATGCTATTCCTTCCATTACACAAGCTCACGTCAGAAGAAAAATATCTTCTGTATAAGATGACCATCGATCATAGTCTGGCGATAAAGAAAGCAAGGACTGCAGACTACTATCCTTTTGGTGTCAACGAAATTTGATACTTTGCTGTTAGTGATGCGATGGAAGAAACGCGAAAACATTGATCACGACCTCCGTTATGAGCATGCACATTAACTAAGGTGATATTAAGCACTATCATGAATGCACAGATCACATAATCGCTCTTCAATTTTCAGAAATTTGAATGGAATTATTCAGCGATACTTCCGCATTATTTTGCCATTGATTTGTGGGCGTCATTTGAATAATTTACACGCCATAAGATAACAAAACCCATCTTGCTCGCCTTCCTTAATATATTTTCAATATGAAAGCTGTCGATACATTGATAATCATAATACCCTGCCATAGGAAAATTTTTGTATGCCACAACGTTAAAATATTAGTAGAAAGAACACTGAAGGTAATACCATAAATTTCATAAAAAGCTCTAGAAACAGCCACTCTTGGTAATATTCAAAGAAAAGTTGCGCTTAGATAGAAGATCCACAAGACTGATTATATAGATTCTACTTTAAGAACGCTTTAAGCCAGGAGGAACTGAACTCATGGGCTTCAGCCCGTTTCGAAAGCGTATATAAAAAACAAGCTCGTTTATTTGTGTTTACACTTCATGGCTTGTGATTTGGATGGTTGTAACAAAGTCACACTTGGTTTTGGTTGTGGCAATATCCACTAACACATAGTATAGAAAAGACCAGAAGTTCCCACTCACCTTAAAAGCAGCCATAGTCTGCTGAATCTGTACTTCATAGACTCCTTTAATAGCTGCAATAAACCACGAAAATTTTAAATTTTTCTTCCAATGATATCTACACTCGTAGCCGGGCTGACTGAGGCGCAATACTGCAAACTACTTTTTTCTCTGTGGGCGCAGGTTCGATTTCTGGAAACGACATGGTGTTTCGTATGGGTACCAGTGGTTGAGGCAATTTCTCTTCCCTGAAAGTTCTTTCCGCATACAGCTTAGTGTTATATGCATCATAGGATTGTCTCCGCAGCTTATGCAATACCTTCAAAAGATAATAATAACAAAAAAAGACAATACAATTACATTTACTTCACTTATTCCTACTAAACAAAACAGAATAGAAAGAGCCCAAGTCCAGCGAAGTACAAATTTTGTACGCAATGCCGAAAACATAGTGAAATCAAGGAAATTTGTTGCTATGTGTGATGTTCTTTTGCGTTCGGGTGCTCCTGAAATTTTCGTGTAATTTCTTAAGGTTTTATGGATTTCATAAAAATGTATTTAATAAAACTACTATTGCTTAAAGTCAAAGAAAAAGAGTTTGAAGGATGTGATTTTCATTCTGGAAGAATTTGATTTATTCCGCATCCTTATAATTAAATGCTTTTGAATAATCTGAAGCGTTTCATCCCCTAAATGTAGATAATATTATCCATGGAACTACTTCGCTTCTCAGCCGCTAAGGAATTCAAATCATTTTAAGAAATTTCGATTAGTTAAAACTGAAAATTTTTACTCTAAAATTATTTGTTATAAATGGAAAAGACCAAATTACCTTTGGCTTCTAGGCCTTTAATTTGGCCTTCAGGATCTCAAGGTGGTGAGAACCAAGAGGCTGAGTAGTCCACCCTAATGAACGCCATTGTATCCCTGATAAGCGTATGTGTATACCTGATAAGCGGTTTAAACACCTAGGTTCTAGTATTCTGCTATTTCAGTAGGGAACTCGAAAATTGTGGGATGATAAGTTGTCAACCTAAGCCATCCACAGCAAGGTGCCAAATTTAACATGGAAAACCTACAGATAGGAAGCACAATCGGATTCACAGTGAACAGTACAATGAACCAATCAACTACCCAACTTGTCACGACCATACCAAAATCCACTTTTCGCTGGCTCTTACGTAAAGAAATAAATAGGCGTCTTTGTGTGGGTTTGACCACGATTTCTTGTTAATGTAGTTGTTAACATGTCACCCAATCATGTTCTAAATACAAACCAAAACAGGGTCGAACAAAGAAAATTTATTACTAAAAATGAACTTCGTTCATTTGCGGTTGATCGCGTTACACAGTTGTCAATACTTGACAGCGACAACCGTCAAACATTTGTGTAAAAACATATATTCTTCTTTTATTGGGATCAATTAAGCAAATTATATTACTAATACATCACAAAATTTAAATTAAAACACCTTCCCGAATGAAATTGCTTTCGAACTGTCAAAACTTGTTCCGACACATACATCAACATGTTTTATTTACGCGATGTATCGATAGAATTCTAAATCCTGACCGCGGTTTGCTCATGGTTTAATGGTTAGCTCATTGTAGAGTAGGCTTAAAGTGACGAGTGCTGGTCACGTGATGAGGAACGGATGACATGGCGGGCATCGTGGTGCATCGATATCGCTGATGTTGGGTGTCAGTGTGAACTAGACGGAAAAAAATTGACTGCCTTCAAGAAGGCGCTACTAGATGCCCTCGACGCGTTTCCGAATAATATCGATAATATTGGAATGACAGACGTGTCGTGTGGAACAACCACAAAAAAAAGTTTCAAGCATGGAACAAGGAACACAAGGTGATTATTTTTTTACTACTGGCCACGATAGCTTTGAGGAATCCTAGAGGAACAATCCTAAGTAACTAAACCTTGTTTTATTTTTCTTATAACCTCATATTTTTTGTGCACTCTTCTGTTAAAAGAAATTCAACTGTCTCTATTCGAACTTTTAATCTCGTCTGAATTCGTAAAAATGTTAATGCGTTTATAGCAATATTTAACGGAAATATCAGCAAAAAAGGTTTGTGGACATACATTCACATGAGCTTGACTTTATCTCTTTTTCAGTATGCCCAAGTAATTTTGAACGTCCTACGCAAATTTTCCAAGCAAAATAAATCCCCTCTCATGAAAATCTCTACGGAATTCGTGAAGTAAACAAATGTGAAAGCCTTCTCATGTGAAAATAAATGTGCACTAAGTGGAAAATTCACCTTACGGTCAAATGAGCCTTTTCATATTTGAATTTATAATTGTAGACGATATTAGGTCAAATTTGATATACGGCGTTTTTGTTTTTATTGTATTCGAGAATATCTAAAGCAAATTTAATTCGAATTTTCAGTTTCTTAAAATATTACTGACAGCAGCAAAAATACGTAAAACATGTTTGCAAATGCGTGGCAATAAATTATACACATATTACTCCCTTATTTACTCACATAGAACTGCTCATAATTAGTTCGGTTTTCTTTTGATGAAAACAAAAAACTTATTAAACAAAAAATATACACCACACCAGAACTCCTCTGCCACAACACCTACTGGATGCAGTCAAATTTTAAAAATTCGGTTCTGGAGTGCGTCCCGTATATCTGTTGCCAGAAAACAAATATCAACGACTATCGGGTGGTGGTTACTATAAAAATAATTGCCTATCAAGAGTCAACACCGAATTGCAAAAATATTTTAAATATACTGACAGAATCGCTTCCGGTGTAATGGCTCCAAAAAAAATGCGGTGTATATACCAGGACGTAGAAAGGAATTCACCATAAATTCCTGCTCCCTGAACTAAATAAAATTTGAGTTAATTTGGTTCTGTAAAATAATAAAACCTTGTGGATAATATCGACACTTGAAAATTAAAATGTTATAAGTGACATAGTAGGTGTAATGTTAAAAAATGAGAGAGATGAAAAACTTCACAATTTTGGTACTATTTTATTAATTTAAATGAATACTTTGAAAACAATAATCATATCCGTCTTTCTTGAGTACAACAAAATGAATGTGACATCACCTATTTATCCAAACACTTATTTTAGTGAAATGGCGCCAATATTATAAAGTTTTTTCTCTTTTTCCTTTTTCACACTTCACCTCTGTTGCTTCTAACTTTTAAATTTTCTAGTATCGATATATTATATAGCGTTTTTTATTTATTTGTTATTACGTTAATTTCTCACTGTTATTTTTCCTTTCGAAATAACTCCTTCTTCTTAACAGGGTCATGGATATGTAGGTAAAGAACCCTTGTCTACTCTGATGTCTATTCGTCTATTGTCTATTGTTTTCGGCGGCCTTTAAAAGTCAAAATATTAAAGGTCCCCACTATGCCCACGACTGAGACTGGGAAGAAAAAGACCTTTGAATATTTTCTTCCTAAAATATTCAAGCGTTGATTAGACATAGATTCACTAACCCTTTGCTGCGCTTGAGTTTTCGATCCCTTCCCTAGCAGATTGCATAATTTTTTATTAGCCCCGTTCCCCCTCCTGTTCTTATATAACAAACTTCATATCCTGTGTAAAATGCTCAATGCTTAAATAAATAACATTGGACGATTTGATTTGATTTTTAATTCTGAAATTAGCGATTTTACAATTCCAAATTTTGGTCACCTGGAAGTAGCATTTTGGAAATGTTCTTTATCCATGCTCGGCTCTCGGACCGTGGGCAAATGTCCTTAGATTTCAGTGTAAAGCTCAAGTCATGTTCAGTTTAAGTATAAAAAATAGAAAAAACTTCAGAAAGGTGGTTACCAAACAGAATGATGAAAGTCATCTATATTTAGTAAAGCGGATCCTTTAGGAATATGCGATTTATTCAGATTTCCAAGGTTCAGTTTTACTTTGGCATATCCAACATTCTTGAAGAAAAAAACTTTAAAAGTGAAAATAAATTTAATAGAACAGATACTTATCAAAAGTTAGGAGAAATCTAACTTAAAATATTCATAAGTCGTGACGAAGTTATAAATTTAGAATCTTTTCGGGGATTAAGATGTTTCGATTGCTAAGTTTAATAAATTAGCAAAGAATTTCATAGACATCAATTAAACTACGTCGCGTGCCTTTCATTTCCGTTGTTTATAATGTCAAACGATCTTAACTAATTAGTTAATAGCTGTCATCCATCTTTTACAAGATATTTATAGTTTGAGCTGATTCTGTGGCTTCCGGATATTTTATCCGAAAACAAAAAAAAAACATTATAATGCCTTTCAAGTAAAATCTGCAATCATTAATTTGTTTCTGCTAGTTTTATTTTATTAATTAAAATGAAATTTCCATTGTACTATTGTTGACTTTCTGCTACGACTGAGTCAATTATTATGGACTGTAGTTCCAAAACTCACAATTACCATTTAAGAAGTTTCATAGTTTTCAAATTTTAATAAGTTTTTACAAATTCCGAAATAAATTAGCCCTTTATCATCCTGTGTACAGCCTGTAAATGTTGTTTCAAAAGTTAAAAGAGGGGCTGATGTAAATGTACCTTTCATCGTGAGTTGTAGGTATAGGTATTATTTCACAAAGTCGATATATTTCTGTGCTCACTAGAGGTATTCGAATGTCAAATAGTACATTTTTTCTCTGTGACACGTGTCATTACATGCATTGAATTGTAAAGAGTTATTAATGATGTTTTACTGCCAGTTGCTGGTAGCTGTACATTAAGTAGTAAATGCTTACAAATTGTCGACAGCTGTTTTATGAGTTGCGCCGGTGCTAATAGTAATGTATTTATTTTTCCCTCTTTTAAGTCTGTAATTACTGATAAGATTTCCCTTTGAGAACGTTGAAATACAGATAAATTTACGGATATCAAAATACTCGCAGCATTGACCGCTTATGGAACAGTTTTTTCGTATTGTGGGTTGTTAAGTTGGGTGGTTATTGCTTCGAGTTGAGTGTTGATGAGATTTATTTGATGTTGAACGGCCTCATTATGTCTCTTTATGACATTTATGGTGTTTTCCATTATTGATGACTGGTTCCGCAATAACTGTCTGACATAGTCTTCATTGGACTTGATTCCTCCTAGTTACATTTCATAATAATCAGCAAAATTTTGATCAAGGATTCCGAATAATTTATTTATTCATCGCATAATTGATTTAATTTCCGTATTTCGCACACACATGGTACAGTTTTCTTGCAAATAGGTTGATAGATTATAGTAGACTACCAAGTTCCATTCGTTATAATACTATCACATTTCCAACACGTCGTCAAAGTATAGTCCTTCGTGGTTATCAAGCGTGGTCAGTTCGTAGGGTGTCCTGACGTTTTCACCCAGTGCTGACCTTCCATATCCGGATCGAAGGACCATGTATACAAACCAAAGAATTCACCACATTAAGCAAACCCTTACCACGGGTGGGAAGAATTCTCTTTTAACGTGCAGCAACTCTGATTTACATATACAAAAGAGTTCTATTACTTTGTACCCTTACCTCTGATGGGGAGAATTCAGAAAATAATAAAACTCAAAGCTTGTCCCGTTATAAGAACTGAACTACTTTATTTACAAATTTCTGTTATATACATTTTGCATTTCTCAAAAATATGATAATGGTTAAGGTACGATTACAGAATGAATTGTTTGTTAGAGTAAAAGTAGGTCTTGGAATCGCCACCTGGATTGCAGGCAGCTTTAGGGTCAAACTTACAATTTGTGGCTAACTGAGAATTAATGTAATTGTTTAATGTTGAAGATACTCAGGATGAGGTAGAGATTTGCAATTTGGTGTTCGATCTCCTGGAAATAAATCAATATGTTAGCAGCTACAGGTAAACCTCATATAACGTGGAAGTTACGTTCCACGTTATACAACACTCATCTTTCATACAAAATGGGGTAGCTACACCTCAAATGTTTTTTTCTCAAATAAAATATAAAATTGCACTATATTACAAAATCGCATTATAAAACAGCTACGTTACCTAGAGTGCTGTAATTTGTAAACCGGGTTGTTTGAGTACCGCATTATAGGAGGTGTACCTGTATTTTATCTAGGGAGAATAGGATCTCGACTTTCTTGATGCTCTCCATGCATTGATTTAATGTAGAATTCGTACTATTGACTGTATCTCTCCTCTTTAATAATTCTTAATTTAAATGATTAAAAATTCCACTATTGCCTTCATAATTAGATTTAATAACACTTACTTGTTCTTTTATTAAATTAAATTATTGCTCGACTTTACCTTCCAGGCTTGTTAATTTGCTGTGTATTTCTATTGAGTCGTCTTTATCCATAGTTCCGAAAAGAAATTTCGATATCATAATTTCCCTACTCCATCAAAAATTGACCGTCGCTTTATGTGCATGTAGTTAGACTTAAATTTAAATAATGCTAATTTTATCTTATTCTTAAGGTAATCTTCTTTTCTGTGTTTTGCCGATATCCTCAAAAATGTCCCTAGTATCTGTTAAATGAAGCGAACTTTCTTTGATGCCAACGGAAGACATTGGCCGGCCATAGCCCTGTGCAATATCAAAATGGTAGAAAGAATAACCAATTAAATGATGATGGATAGAGCAATGTTGTCTGCACCTGCACTTTTCATTTACCGTGCAATATGGAAAAATTTTGGTGGTATGGATCCTTCCCCTCGTTCCGCTGCAATAAAATGTGTTTATAAGATTACTCGCATTTGCTGCACTGCTCTATGAAATTAATGAGCATATTTTTTGAACAAAAATTAAAAAAGTAGTTGATTTGCAATGAAAATATTATTATACATTTATATTG
>QYTT01081498.1:0-12380 GCA_006980735.1 Dasypogon diadema
AAGAGATAGTAATAGCCTCGGAGTCATATGCTAAATAAATTTGGCTTGCTCCATACTTAAAACCATGGAAAACATTATCTGTTGTAGTAAAGGCTTAGAAGCCTTAACGATCCTATGGATCAGAGCTATACTCTCAAATCGGCCAATCACAACGAAACTCAAATACGTCAAACCTATCACAAAGGGCCACCAGTGCAGTGGGTACTCCCAAGGAGGCCTTCTGTTCCCTCTATTGTAGTCGTAGGTTGGTTGCCTGATGCTGCGATCTCCGATCAAATGCAAAATGCCTGAATGACAGTACACAACTGGTGCAAACAAGTCAACCCATTATTAATTATAAAAAATTCTCCGATTTTTAGTACAATGTAGAAGTTTTTCATAAGCTTTTATTTCTTATAGTAGTTGGAAAAGATCCTAAAAGTCTCTACTCAAGTTTGATTTATTATTTTAAAAAAATACATTTTTACATTCTAAGCATGCAACTTAAGAAGTACTCACCTCTTTCCAGTTTGGTTCTGTCCTAGCCAACAGCATCCAATCAATTTCGAGATCGTGGATTGTTCCACACACAGTATCTTGATGTAGCTGACAAGGCCTTAAAACTATCAGCTGGTCTTCACACTGTGTGCACTGAATACATTTATCTTGCACTGGATCCCACCAGCTATCTGAATGGCAAGGTGATCCTAAACATAAGGAACATGTCGTTAAGATCGCTACTGCTAGGTAAGCAGCTGTTGTCTGTTGCTGCAGTATCGTTTGCCATGCTGGCATAATCTGCAAAAAAGAAAAAGAAGAAAGAACAAAATAAAATAATAATTGAAAAAATAAACGGAAAAAAATGAACAATAAGTAAAGCAGTAAATTCTGTTTAGGAAGTGAAATCTTCCCACGTATCACAGACATGTCGAAATGAAAGATATTGACAGCCGATTGGAAGAAAGACACTGTCGATACCTCTCGGTTCGTCTTCTGTAATTATTTCCGATTGAATAATTTTTATGAACGAACCACCTCAGACGGGTGATCGCTTGTAATTTTAATTAAACGTTTCTTCCTGTTTATTTCTTTTCTGGTGGGTTAAAACACGGCGTCAATAGCTAAGCCTGGTACCGCTGGAGTTGCTCGCTATTGAATTTCTAATCCAACCATTATAACCTCTTCGATAAAGCGGAAATGCAATGGCCTGAGAATTGCTACTAGTTATGTAGTTTCAGTTTAAAAAAAAGAAAGTTTTTTATTGGAATTTATTTTCTGAATTTTCTTTTTTATGAATTGAGTTTTGAAGGGAGCAATCGGCAAGATATTCAAGCAATTGACAAGATTTAAGAGGTGAGAAAAGCTTTAGGAAAAATTTATTTAAATTTTTTGTGTGAATAAAAATAGTAATGATAATGATGAGTGAATTTATATTTGTAAAGGATTATCAAATAAGAGTTATGTATTTTTAATTTGAAATAAAAAAACGGTATAAGATAACAATGAGATATTTTTCTTATTTTAAAAATCCCATTCTGGAACTCCAAATTTTGTCCCTTTTCCAAATAAATCAGCACTTATTTCACCAATGACACGAATAATATTGGTTTTAAGGTCATTAATGACCGCCTTCCTGTAATCCCCGTGTGAAAAAAATAATAATTAAACGGAGGCGACCATATAGAAAATTGGGGGAGGGATTGATGCTCCTTTGCTCCAAAAGTATCTCATCGAAAACGAATTGAGGGTTTCCTCCTAGTCAGTAAGTCTTCAGGCTCCTGCAACTTTAGGTAGGAACCCCAGCTGTCTCCAGCCTCAAGTCCACCTCTTGGTTCACCTCTGGAGTAAAGCGACCCCTAGACCTTTAGTCAGTCAGCTGGCCAAGGGCCTACTGCGGCAATTCCCAAGAGACCCGGTAAAGCTTCATCCACGAGGAGAATCTCTAGGTCCCGAAGGGATTTGTAACAAGGAAGAGAAGAAAAAGAACGAAAAAAAATGTGAAAAAACACGGAATATCCGGGAATCGGAGTTATCGAATGGGATTGGCGGAAGGATGAAGGGTGAGGTAAAAACTATTGCTCAGAGTGTATCAACCACATAGGCGGTTAATCGATATCTTATAATTTGTCCGTGAAGCGGGGCGGATGCCTTCTTGGGGCTATCGAACGGGGTTTAAATGACGGCAATCATAGCAGAAATTCCATATCAAAAATTATTACAAGTTATTTAAGCTCACTGAGGCATGCAACATCTTTTCTAGCGACCTTCAGCGATTTGGATGAAAACCACATATATCATTTTTAGGGGTTTATTTTCAATCCGTTGCCTTCGAACTACTTTATTTCAAGGGTTGTTTGCATATAGAATGGGGTCATCCGCATAGGTCTGAAAACGTCTCATCTCGTTGAAACTATAAAATGGCTCCTATATTGGACTCAGACCAAATTATAAATAATTATAGATATAATAATTAGGAAAAAAGGAAGATAAATAAGAGAGACCACATTACAAAGGTTGCAAACTACTTTTATATGTGGCTTGAATTCAGTAACAGAGACAGCAGCACGTTGAATATTAGGGAGAGTGAGTTCCAAAGGCGAATAGTTTGGACAAAGTAAGAGCCCTCATAGTAAGCAGTATAAAAACGATGAACCTGTAGCTTACGGTTTCTAAAAGACTGTAGAAATTATAATCTTTCATATTAAAGCTTAGGCTTTTTTGATTTTTAACAAGCTAAATAAAAACAACAATTGTCTACACTTTAGATAAGTGTCTAAAGAAAAGTCTAACAATGATAATCTAAAAGAGGTGATGTGAGAAAGTCAGCTCACACCCTCACAGCCGCAAGCCAAAGGCAAAACGTATACAATCTTTGAAAGCAACTTCAAGTCTATGTTTGCAGAAAGAATAAAGCTTAGGAAAATCAGGTCAGGCTACCATCTGTAGTGTGCCAAGATCAGGGTTTCAACAATTTTCATACGCAAGTTAGTAGGCATGAAATCAGTTGACAGCCAGAGCCTATGCAGTCCACCATAAATTTTACCAAGAACAGCTTTAATATGGTCAGTCAATTATTCACAGATCAATCACAAATTCTCAGCAGGTCGTCGTTAATTCTGCTAACACAGTCCTCTATTATTCCAATAGGTTTACACAAACAAAGTTGTGCACTACATCACAAATGTCGTTAATGTACAAGTTAAAAAGCAAGGAACCCAAAATCGATCCTTGGGGAACCCTGAGAGATAAGGGCAAGAAAGAGGAAATAACGCCATCACTTTCTGAAGTCTTTTTGAAAAAAAGCTGGCAATCATCTCAACAGCCGATGAGGAGAAATTAAAATTAACACACAATTTAAGAATTAATTTTAAGTGAATAACACGAGCCTAATTTTCTAGTATCAAGAGACATTCCAAGATCCAACGAGACGATAAGCTAAGCCAGATTGAAATTTGATTAATGCATTCTCGATATCAGGGTAATTCGATCTGAAGATATAAATACAAAATTTCAAATAATTGTGAACACTAGTTCTCTAGTAATCCTTTGTGAAATACGACCATAATGACTGACGCGACAATGTTGAAGAAAATCGAGCACCGAGCCGTAATTAAATTCTTCACAAAATAAATAAAAAGTCAAAAAATTATCCACGAAGAAGGTGGTGGTGGACGGTGACTGCATCGTCATTATCTACTGTTCAAAAGTGGTCGAATTAAAAGAGGTAGGGAAAGTATTGAAGACGACCGTCGCTTGCGCGGGTCGGTTACTGACACTACTATAAGTGTATTGGGATTATGGACATTGAAAAATGAAAATTATTTCAAGTTAACATCCGCTTTTCTTCATGCTGATGCCGAGAATACATTGAACGCCCCTCGTAAGTTACTATCGTCTAAGAACCTACACATGATCCTCTCCAAGACTTTAGGTAAGAAACTAATATAATAGGACGATAGTGAGATAGCCTACTGGGCGAAGAATTTTTAGAAGACTAACACTGCATCTGGTTCTAGTATCGCTACGTCAAATTGTTAGTCTACTAAATTTCTATGAATTTTCAACTATTATAATTTTCTAAATATTGCACAAATTTGTAAAAGCAGATTGTGAAACTTTTTGCAAATGCCAATATTTATTTTTTGTATCTGGAACACTACTGAAGTACCGGTTCAATGTTATATTATCTGTGTTGATCGTAATACTCTTTCTTTTAAGTATTATAGACACGACTACCAAACAACAAATATCAAGCGCAACAAATTTTTGGCAAATGTTTTTTTTTTTTAAATAAAGCATTCCCCGTGGTGCAAACTCTTTTCAATAACAATAAATTTCATTTTAAAAGAGGAAAATATTCAGCTTTTAAAAAGTCGCAAAAAATGATTAAAAAACGGAAAAGAGGTAAAACGAAAGGAAGACGTGGAAGCCTACGTAAACATATCCGAAAGTGTGGGAAGTTACGCTTAGATTGGAGTCTACAGCCGCCTCTCTAAAATTATACGAACCTTTTGCTTGGTGTGCTTTAGAGTCATTCTGATCAGGAGACAGCAGTCGTACAGCACATTTATGTATGTATCTATATCCGTGGGCGATATAAAGGTACAGATGTGCATTCAAAACGCATTAAATTTTAAAAATAGACTTTCAATAGCTTCCATCGCATTAGAACAGACGATCGGAACCTTGTAATAATCTCGAAGATTACTTCCTGTTATCTTGTTCATTTTGCATCGATGCTCAAATTTGAAGTCCTCCTATTTGCATGCCAAGCCGGAAAGGGAATTGCATTGCTGCATCCACAATTCAATTAGCAATTGTTAATTATGTATACGGGACCGTCCTATTCCACACACAGAAAAAGGTCTAGCCAACTGTTAGCGATCCTTCCGCAATGCTATAGTAGCGTTTTTTTTGCACTAGGATCAACTTTAAATCAATTTATTTTCCCCTTAACATTCACAAAGCGAACATAATCCACATTTATTCATATAATATTTTCCAATACCTTCGGAAATGGCAAAACTGAACAGAGAAATCGAGCAGATCACACTGGGAACTAAGCAGTTTGTCACCAGACACAAATTTTCACATGAAATCAAAGTATAGAGACAATCTTACTTCATTAATGGCAATAAAAGCGACCATAAAACATTTATTCAAGGGCTATCCAAGCAGTACAGTTCATTATACGAAACATATAATTATGATATCAACAACATGGCCCTAACAGAGAACACTGAGGCACTGTAACGAGCAGCAAACACATTCGCAAGCTGAGATTCAAGATTCAAAGCATCTTCTGAACCTTCTATGAAACGATCTTATTGTTTAGCATAAGTCACTTACGTACGCGCGTAGTTTTAGCCAGCCAACCCTCACCGTCTTAAGTTGCAACCAAACTGCCTATCCCGATCATTATTTCTTGGCTTTTCTCTTCGCATAGACGATCATGATCTTCTTCAAAGCAATAAGACGACCATCGCACTGAGTTTACAACACTATATGAACACATGTGGTGTGTGTTTAAGTGTATCCAAAATTTGTTAGAAAACAGAAACACTCCGGGACGATCGAGACTGACGATCAGTAGGAGTTCGAGACAAACTAGAAGAGAATACGAAAAGAGAACTATGTAGGCATTGCTGTACTGTACTCATGGCATATGTATAATAGCCAACTATTGATCGTACAACACAGATAAATCCTCTGCTTCGGGCACACTTCTTGCCCATTTTTCTGGCACATTCTCCCAACTAAACTGTACCCAAGTGAAAAGAAAAATAAAGTTACTGCGCATAAATCTCGAAGCTATTGATTGACAATTTTCCCACGTCTGAAAATAGAACTTAATAATTCACTTTTGAGTCGTAGGACTTTGTAGGTATTATTTTAGAGGAATCGCCAGGTTGGTTCTTGAATTGCTCATATAATACGAGAAGAATATTAGACAAAATCACGTGAATAAAAAAATAATTTGAGGGAGCTCCTCTGAGACATTTATAAAAAATATTTTTTTTTACATAGCAGAAATGAGAAAAACACAGAAATTATACTAAATAATAACTTGCGACGCAATTTTGTAAATGTTTTAAAATGAAATGTTCTTGGGGTTTGCGTACCAGCTGATGATCGATAGTGGAAAACCCATCACGATCAGTTGCTATTTGGACGGTCTCGAATACCCAATAAAGGGTCCTTACCAGACATCTTCCACGCAAAATTGGAACCGCATACGTCCCGGGCAGCCTGACTAGGGGAAAGCCTAATCGCTAATATGCGAACTGTGGATACCAGCCAACTTCCGCTCCTGTGATAATATGGATCTGTACCACAGGTAAGCGTAATTTCTTCGCGACTAATGGGAGCACATGAGCCTTACAAGAAAAGTAATTGCAAACGAAGAGGATGCACACCTCCGATCGTGCCAATTAGGCAGTAGAATTGACTCAAAATGTCTTCTATACTCTGCCATCACAGAGAGGAGCATTTTGCAATTGCCAGACAAACTACGATCAACAACTTATTGAAAATAATAGACCCCGAAGTAGTATATGACTGCTAAAAATAAGCTAAGTGGAGCAGGAGAAAAGTGCTTCAAGTCGTTTCTTAAGCAGGGGCATGAGCCTGAAAAGGCCTGTAACATAGTCTTTCAAACTACAAGTAGCCTTCAGATAAGCGCAACTGCTCTCAGGGCTCTGTCACAAATCCAATTCCTACGGTGACTGGAATTCCTGAGTCAACAGGAGCTGATTCAAACAAGCTCAAGAGTGAGAAGATTCTCGGGTTAAAGGTACTCTTCTCCCCAAAGCCATCCTATAAAGATGCTCTTAAAGGTATCAGAATAGCCATCCTGATAGCCGATTACCAGACATTTTGAGCTTATTTAATTGCGAGATGGATGGATGGATCTGCACTGCATTGTGTTACTAGGTTTCTTCCGTACATGTACTATACCATTAGCAGGGACGTTTCAGAAATTTTGCTGTTGACTTTCTGCTCAAATGCCAATAGTAAATGAAATATTGTGGCAGCGTAGTTTCTAATTCTTGCGAAAATTCAACACTATGAAAATTATTAACATTATGTTCCTACCTAAAAAGATTTAGTAAAAGATTATTAAACTATTGAGATAAACCATTTTTATATGTTGTGTAAAACATTATATATTAAATTTAAATATGCTGTGAAAAAAGCTTTTTTCTCACCTTTTAGTGTCTCTCATTATCGTTTTTGAAATTTGTTTCACTTACGGGCTTGAAATGTACTACTCAGAGGGTTGATAATGATTGAAGTCTTCTATACGATACTGATCCACGCAGGCACACACAAAGAACATATCATGAACATAGATGAATGATTGACACACTAACGATGATCAAATTTACTTGCTGGGATCGACATATTATTTCATGTACTCACCATGGTAATTCTATCCACTAATATTTCTCACTTAACTCGTGTGGCACCCAAACAGAGTTTTGACAGAAAACCAAGTCTTTTAATGTGATCTAAAGCAGTTGTTTGATGAATTCCAAACTTGAAGGCCCCTTCTACAGATATTAATCGTGCGTTTTGTTGTGATCTAATGGTCTTCCTGATCTGGGTTCATCTTCCATAGAAAAGCCACACGAACGAAATTTAGTAAACCATTTCCAGCATGTTTGCGTAGTTACTGGGACCTCTCCAAACACTTCACACAAGTATTTTACTGTCTACACGATGTTACTACCTTTTTGGAACTCATAGAGTACACGATGTCTTAAGTAGAATTTTTCTTCAGTCATGTTGGTTGGATTTAAGGCTATTCTACATCGCAAAATTCGATTCGAACCGCATGGTTCTTATAGTTCACGTTATCCACATGGTCTCAGAAGAACAATAAGAACAACTGGGGGTAACAATTAAAGTGAATAAAAGTGAGCGGAGCAATAAACCGAAATCGCAATTACACTTGGTTCTAAGCATCAACGATTCGTTGAGCCAAAAATAAATGTGTATAAATATAAAACGAATTTTGGGGGTATGCTTGTTTCAAATATGCTCAAATATCTACTTCAATATTATCTTCAAATGGTAGCTACATGTTCAACGACAGAAATTCAAAAACACTTACCAAAAAATTCACTGATATCGCTTTTATTATTGGACATTTGAAGGGATGTAAGGTTTATATGGTTCCTGTACTCTTGTAACAGAGTGTGGTCATGGGCTTTGGAGCGACTAAAAATACACAATTATTAATAAATAACTTTTATTCTAACTAAATAATAAACTAATTTATATACTTTATTTATTTCCCATAAATCCCGAGTAAACTAATCTTGAGGTTAATACATTTTGGTTTGTTGTAATAAAATTCTTAATCAAATTATATACAAAAATAAACATGCAGCGTTTATAAGTCGTTATACATTTCTTTGACAAAGATAAGATACATAAAATGAGAATCACTGATAGAGTGCAATACATACATCTTGTTCCTTTTTCCCGTTCAATAAATATATGGAGTTTATTTAGTTTGTTCAAGAAAATCGATAAAAAGTGCTTCGTCATTTTCAGTCAAAAATTTGCAACCTTTGTAAATGGAAGATAAATATTATATAGTTACTTTAAAATTCCTCTCCTCTCTTCAATAAAATAAACCTGTCCTTATATATATAAAAAAAAATACGACTGTTAAGGCAACATATTTTCAAGGCAACTCTATTATCTGCTCTCAACCACTATAATGAGAATTTGTGAACAACATTATTGCGCTCACTTATAGTAAATTACCTTTTGGTGGATGTAGTTCGAGTATAAGGATTCTGTAAAATTTTGGGATGTGTCTCCATAACTCTTAAGAGGAGATTGTCCAAATAATCCTCCAATTCTTTTACTCTTTGCCGTTGGATTGTTGCTTCATTTTCCATGTTATTTGCAATCAATATAATCTCCTGAAATATGTGAAAAGTTTGTAATGGCTTTTTTATTGAATTGTTAGTCATTCAGTGTTCAAAAGTGCTTGGCTAGTTATACACAAACGCATTGAATTTGTTAAAAAAATGTATCAACGTTTTTCTTCAATTCGAACAATTTTTCGAGTTTCGACCATGGTAGACAACTGGCCAGTTGGACACATTTCCCCTATGTACGAGTTTTTAGAAGCTTTGAAACCAGTTCTACACGGGTACGATTTTTTTCATTTGTAATATTACCACAGTAAGCAATATGCAGTACAGAACATTTGCAATATTGAAGTTGTGATCGAAATCGCTTGTCGTAATACGAGAGCCATTCTGAAATTATTGGGAGAGTGCAAATCTGCACACTTCACAAACTACTTATTGTAGATGTGTCGAAGTTCTATCGGATATAAACACATATGCAGTAGTCTCCTTCCATTATTTGCAAAATTAGTTTTAATGTGAGTAGAAATAGAATTGTAAGGATAACATTAAGTTTGTCCCTGCACCTGTTCACTAATTCACTATTCACTAATCATCACGAAAAGAAACGTGTGATGAGAAAATCAATGTACACTGTGTACAGGACTCTTGAAAACTATATTTGAAGGGCTAAATACTGTTAAGGCATCCTAATACACAAAGCATTATCTGCGTGAAATTTTTAAAGACCTGAGAATTAAAGGCTTAATGTTCCACCAAGATAATGCATCTTCACACACAGCTGAGGCGACCTTAGACTTTTTCAGAGGAAATGGCATTAAAGTTATTGAAGATCGCCCATACTCAGAGTGTTTCACCCCTTTACAGACGCCTTTCGTCTTTGGAAAATTCATCTTTAAAAGTACATTGATGTTGGAGGTAAATGCTTTGAACACTCTTAAAATGTTGCGCTTTTAGCTCATACAGTTTTTTTTATTTCAGTAATTTCAGAATGCCCCACGTATACAATGTCAGTTTAAAATTTCCTGATTTTAACCTTTACATAGTAAATACTGCATACTGAATATTCCATCAGTATAAATAAATCCGTTCATAAGTAAAATTGTTGGTATTTTCAATTTAAAGTACAAAACTTACCTCACGGCTCTTCCCTTCATATTTCTTAAGAAGATCTTTTGAAATCTCTGGCTGAGACTCTCCGTTTTTAAGAAATGCATTCTCGTGACCAATTATAATGCGTTCACCAAAATGTTTCTGAACAAAGCCATCTTCCAACAGGTCAATTTTGTCTGAAATCACACACATAAATAATATAATTAACAAAACAGACACACACACGCTTTCTGATGCATTCACGTACCCTTTCGGAAGTACTTCAATTTCCCAAAACGCTTCTTATCGCTTTTCTCTTGCTTATCTGAATCTTTATTTTTATCAATCAAACAAGCAAAAGTGTTGCTTCGAGGCAAAGGTTGTGGTCTCACAGCCTGTTCACTGTGATTTTCTTTAATCTTTGGAGTATCTTCTTTTTTAGCTTCCATAACAGGCGAGGATGGGGCAGTATTCGGCTGGGCTGTAACAACAGGTTCCACTTTTCGCTGCGGTTCTTCTATTCGTTCTACTAGTTCTGGAATATTTTCTTTCTCTTCCTTCATTGGTAAAGGCACACGTGAAGTTTCCCAGGATCTGCGTTTAAGTGAATCGGAACTACCAATGTCGAAATGTTTACCATACAACTTTGCTTCCCATTCATCCTGCTTTTGTTCAGGAGTAATTCGAGGTGGCTTAGATGGTGGACTTG
This sequence comes from Dasypogon diadema, assembly GCA_006980735.1. Classification (NCBI taxonomy): domain Eukaryota; kingdom Metazoa; phylum Arthropoda; class Insecta; order Diptera; family Asilidae; genus Dasypogon; species Dasypogon diadema. The sequence goes on from QYTT01081498.1 coordinate 10,672, forward strand.
ACTTAATGCTTTGAGGGTTTGTTACAGTCTCTTCCTTAGGTGAAAAGTTAGGAGAAGGAATCTGTGCGTTATGCACCCCACGGATATTTAAAGAACTCCCAGAACTTTTATGAGACAAATTATCAAACACAAATTCATCTTCATCTTCACTTATAACTCCGGGATCAGCATCTCCAACAGATTGACCAAATCTCCTCTGTCCCACACTATTAGGAGTGCCAATACTTGCAAAGCTACCAGTAAAGGAATCCGAATCTGAACCTTTTCCTTTTTTCGACTTTCCCGTTATATGCATTTTTGATCCTAGTGACTTAGCAAACTTCTTAATACCATTTCTTTTCTCCAAAGTTCCAAGACTCAGCAGGCTTCCCCCAACAGATGTTGCCAACTGCCCTATAGAAGACTTATGTTTCTCTTTCTTGCTCAAGTCAGTGAGAGAACCGGACTTAACAATGAACGATATACGAACTTCTAATTCGCCACGTTCCTTCTTTTTTTCCTTTCCAGGTTTACTTTCTAACTTATACCACTTAGAGCGTGGCCGATCATACACATCCATTTCATTTAAAGGCAATGTTACTTGGCCCAAGAATTCATCAATTCCCAAGTTATTGCGATGGAGGCAAGTCAGTACCAACTCGGCACGATTCCCCCTATCTGGAATAGTTCTAAAAGTAAAATAGTGAGGATATATTTGCATTGGTTGTTATATATGCTTACAGTTCACATTCTTCATGCCAATCTACGTTTTCCGTTGCCTTTTCCTTTACGGAAGTTTGATATTTCTCTTTTCCCAAAGCAATAGTAACGAAACAGTTGTTTGTGCCATTTTTGCCCTTTGATAGTAAACCCCTGGCTTTTTGAACTGCAAAAGAGAAGAGGCCAAATATAATGACCAATGAAGAGTGGAAATTGCTCAAAAATCTTATTAACACTGCGATTCATATTTTCTTACACTCCACCGTGTCCAACCTGACACTGCACAGGAAAAGGTTAAAAGCTTTTTTACAAACTGAGGGGATACCCTACGATGTTATACACGTCCTTGGTCGAATGAAGGTGCAGGTGCATATTTTGCTCATACAACTGCGGCGTACAGTCGACGGGAAAACCAGAAGATGGTAGTCTGTTCGACATTCGTGTAGCTCTGCTCAAGAAGATTCATGAAATTTTATCGTTTCGCTAGCTCTTGTCTCGAGGAAGATATAGTGAGGAGTGCCTGATACGCGGATATCAAACGTAGGAATTAATCTTCAAGGAATCAAACCAGAGATGTCGTTGGAACAATGTCCATTAAAATAGAGTTTGCGCGCCGATGCTCCAGGGAAGCGATTTCGAGCTTCATCGTCAACGAGTGCAGTGAGTCCTGCCCTTGCGCAAATATGCGAATTATATTCAAGCCTGTCTAATATGCGCCTTATGCAGGATACCCGGCAATTAATCTATATGCCGGTATATCAATCAATTCCTTGAAGTGTCTTGATCAACGTTTGTTCAATCATTGAAAGCGGTCTTGAAAAAACCTGAAGAGATAGCTCTAGGATCACCACTCTGACTTTGTCAGGATGGGTAACTATGAAAGCCAGATTTGTAATTGACAAATCTCCAAAGCTGTCTCGGGCTGATGCGCAACAACCACTTGATAATGGCTTTGTAAAGATAAACTAACCGTGTGACGAGTAGGGAATGATTGACGTCATTTCAGTACG
>QYTT01081498.1:22188-41819 GCA_006980735.1 Dasypogon diadema
CAGAAGCCTAAAAGATGACCACGTATAGCGAATATCTAATATAAAAAAGGCGAGCTTCAGTCAGAGACTGGCTGTTTAAGAATTTATTGTGCCTGTACTCTGTTTCCTTTTTCTCTGTGAAACGCCTATTCGCTTTATTAATTTCTTTTTACTTTAAAGTCGACTTTTGTTTTTTCTTGGCGGAGAATTAACGACGACAACCGGTCTCGCATGTGCATTTTTTAGAGTTACCAGATTTTCGAGATAAACATTGCAATTTTCTTGACCAATTTCTTCCATTATATGTACTGAAAAATAAATAGTTTGTACACTTTACAATACACATATTAATCATTTTACTATGCAAATGTAATATTTTACTATGTTTGTATTTATTGTTATCAAATTAATTAAAGTATTCCCTGAGTTCTTCACGTTTGTTTTTTTGTAGTAAGCCGCAATGCGGTAGTGATGCGAAATTCTTATTTATTTAAAAGAATTTTTATAAAGCATTTTCACAACTGTTGTTACTAAAAATCTGGTGTATGACTACATAATTCTTACAAAGCCATTGAGGTATGATATATTCGATAGTAAAGTATAAATGTATAATAACAGAAGCGATCATAAAGTGATTTATACCGGATTAATATTTTCATGACATATTTCAGATATAAATAAAGTACAGGATTGATTTTGACTTGACAAATATTGCGCGCAGATTTGCAATCTTAATTGTGAATTTCAAAATATGTTGTTATTAGGTATCATTTAACATTTTGTAAAAACGTTTTACTTTATTTTTTATTTTTTTCAAAAATTTGCTGCAGTTGTATAAGTCTTTGCTTTGCAACCATCAGCTCAAAGTTGCTTTGCTCTGTTATTTGAGACCGATAACAAATGAGATCTAATCCCTACTATAATCGAAGTGTAGATTACTAGCATTGGTATGAGAATTGTTGAAGTTATTAATTAGAAAATTATGCATTGATTTTTCAAAACCCCGTGATGCAATTAATTGGTTTTCCTCTACCCAAGGGGCACGCTGGTAGCCGAGTTGGTTGAGGTATGGCTCCGTAGATAATGTCCTTTGTGCACAGTAAAAAGTTTTGTGCAACATTTGCCAGATTATAATTTTCATCCTCGTCTTTCTTAAAATTTCCTTCCGCCTAAACTGTGCTATGTGCATTATAGGGTTGTTCCCTGAGCTTAAGTAATACCTTAAAAAATTCTATTAATATTCGCATTTTGAATAATTCTTGACATAAATTGGGAAATATTTTTAATTGCTTTGCTAACGTTATTCATATAACGAAACCATTTTGATGAGTAGCAGCTCCTTGGGGCCTCGTTAAATTTTTTATGAAATACGCACTTATCAAATTGGAAAGTTCCAAATGTATGATTTGTTTTCCTTCTCGATATATATATATATTTCTGCGTCAAGATACAATATGATAGCGCTATAGCCTTTTGTTCATTAGATTCGTTTTAATATTTTTTTTTTTAAAAAAAGAAAAAGGACATGAAGTTACACAGCTCTACGAAGAAATCGGCAACCTGCTCTGCCTCCTAAACTGAATGAATGCAATTAGTAGGTTGTGAATTAACTAATTTTCTATCAACAACTTGGTATTACTACTATATACCACTCTTTTTAAAAAGAAAAAATGATAAACAGAAGAAATTCTAAAATGTTATGCAAAAATTCTTAACTAAAAGAAAATATGTGCACCTGCTCAAAATTATGTCAAATTGTCTTGGAGTGACAAAAATTTCTTTTATCGACATAAAAATTTTCTAAAGAGTTGCTATAAACGTCAGCCCAAACAAGTAAATCAAAGTGATGCTCCATTATCTTTCTACACTTTTACCTGACGCACCTGTGCCTGATCAACATGCTGTCAATAAATGACGTTATCGCGTCTTTATCCACTCTGAAACCTGAAGAAACAAACGTCAAAATCAGAACCAACAAAAAACTGGTTATTTACATTTCCACTACGAAACAACTCAATAAGCTCTTGTTAAACATAATTAATGATATGGGATTACACTCACGTTGCCACTTCAGTTTAAGAAGTCGTAAAGATGTTCGACCTTAGGATAAACCTAATCACCATTTTTTGCTGTCCGCTCGTTGGTCTTCACTATTTTTTGCCCTATTAAATATTTCTTTGCCACTTATTGTCACTGTACATTGTGAAAACAGGAATGTTAGGGAAACACTTTTTTTGTGGCCAGTAATTTGGAGATACGTGAACAGTACTAAATTTGAGAATATCCGGGCTGTTCATTATTCTGGGAAGGATGAAAACCTATTCATATCGTTTTCTTTGTAGAGCATTTCTATCTTTATTGAATTTATCGTAATCTGATTGTTTGGAGTTTAGTGAGAGGGCATTTGAAAAGTGATGTAAAAATTCATACTTCCTCCAGGTTTTGTAATGGACTACGAGTAAATTTCTCATCCTATAAAATAATATATAATATATAACAGATTATTATTTCAGATCAATAAGATAAAATGCAAAAAATGCAATCTGCACATGCATTGCCATTACAAATTCGAGATAAATATCTTTTGCTTTCAATAACCAAGTGTTTCATAAACACGAGCAGCGCACATAAATCAAATCAACCAGATCTGTTTTCAATTAAAGTTCTCTTCATACTTATTGAAAGTTCTAAGCCATTCTTCTATTCATTTCGCTATTTCTGGCTGTGTTTATTACGAGTCCAGCGAACTTATTGGTACGGTTCCGTTGTGCTATTCTGTATTGTTTTTCCAAATATTTACACATTACCTACTTCTTGCTTATTGAATTGCTTTAATTAAATTTACATGGAGAATGTTAATTGGTTCGTATTCACAGAGGAGAGTGTCCAAAAGCATTATTATTTATATCGTTTTCACGACGTGCCTATTAACTGTATATTTCGTACGAAAATATGTATATGTAGGTATATTGAAAATAAGGTCTGGTCTATTATTGAATCCGCAAAGAATTGTTTGCGTGATTATTTCGACACCTTATTAAGGAAAAAAAATATTGATATCAAAGGATACTGAGATAAGGTTTTGTAAACCTTGGTCTCCCCAGTCTCCGGACCAAATTAAGGTTTTTAACAGCGTCTGCTGCGAGAATTTCTGACCACTCTCGATGCAATTAGATTCCAAAATTCATCGGGATCTTCAAGGGGTTCTACGGAGCTTCAACAGCGTTGATTAAGCATGAGGGGCAGCTGCTTTTTCCTATCCCGTTCTTGTTTCTTGTATCTTGTTTTCTTGCCTAGAATGGACTTAGCATCATAAGCCTCCCCTGGGCTTTGCGTACATTGCAAAAAAAAGAAAACCTAAAAATAAAAATTTAGTTATGTACAGTATTCTAACTAATTGTGTAAAATTAAATTATAAATCAAAAACACTTCTTAATAATTGTCTCAAGAAGTGTAAATGTAGACGTCTAAGAAGAAACAATCATTATAGCTTAAAAACTGGAAGAGTTAATTATTTCTGTTCTAAAAAATGTATCTTTTATTACTTTAGGAAATGTCATCATTTAAAATTGTATATTTGGCTGCACTATGCATAGTGTCCGTATCTGCACGGAGGCAAGATCGAGACCGAGGAAAAGATAGATTTGAAGATCTTGACAATGATCTATCTTTATGGATCAACGAACAACAGCTGAAGATGTTAAGTGGTATGTTAAAAGAACTATTTAATACTATTTATAAAATCTAATAGAAAACTTTAAGGTTTCTCGATGAAAGTGTACGCAATAATCAATGGAAAAGTAACCACAGATTTACGAGATCCCAATTTTAATCAATACCTTCCTACAATTCCTTCAGAAGTGAATTACGTAAATTTTACCTGGAAATCTGGCCCTAAAAAGTATCATTATCATTTTGATAGGCTAAAATCCTTGGACGAAAGCATTTTAAAGTCACCAACAGTGTCTATTAAAACAAAGGGTAAAATTCCACGTGAGGAGAAAGGTAAGTATTATCAGGTCTGAAATTGTCACCACTTAATTGTGTTTATCATATTATTTTCAAGATTTCAGTATATTTTTACCTTGTACTGGCAATAATTCTGGAACAGCCATGTTTAGTATTGGTTTACTAATTCAAAATAGAAAGGGTAAACCTTTGCCCGGTACACCATTACGTTTAAGGTTTAAGAAGGAATGCGCACATAGAGGTGTGTATGATAGACCTTCATTAACATCCTCGCAAGGTAGTGTATGCTTTTTTCTCTTTTTCGTGAATAATAATTTTCTCTAAATTGCTTTTTTAATCACCAAAGTACTTGCGACTGCTAAGAAAGGTAAATACGTATGTATGACAAAATGTGTTACAATATTCATGTATTTTTAGTCGTGTATGTTTCGTGCATTTAATAACATTTCCCCACGCTTTATACCTGCATATATTTTTACTTTGACGCTTTGTTAACGCTAATTGATTAGAAAGGCAATTTAATTAAAGTTGTTATTGAAATATAGATTTATAAAATTTAAATTAAATTTTGGTTAGAATTCGAAAATATTTTTTGACGACAGATGAAAATGTTTCAGTAACAACTGCTTAATTTGTTCATTTTGGAAATATAAATAAACTTTATTCAAAATTGCTCCGCTATTATATGCTTCTGATGTTCAAAATTTTACGCTTTCTATGTTATTAGCATTCGCTTACAAACTATTATTATATATTCCTTATAAAATTATCAAAAATAAAATTATTATACAGATGACAGGTTCTATATCTATATAGGATTTCTCGTCAAATATTTTCCTGAATTTATTATTAGGTCGTATCGTAAGACATGTCGGATTTATGTTTATTCAACGCTTGAGCTGTGTTTCTTTGATGGCTTAGTATCTTTGGAATGTTTTTTACATTCTGCACCTAGAAAAGGTGGAGTGGATTTTGAATTTTTTTTCTTTTCAAAATGAACTTTTTTCAATATGTTCATTATCCCGCAAATTCGTGCTCTCCTCTTGTGCTATCGAATCCCTGAATAATGTACACGAATTCCCGAACACTCTGAATACATTTTGTAGGAGTCCAAAGTCTACGTGAATTTAATTTTTATATTTGATTTGGACGACACATTAATTTATCTAACACTGCAACTTAAATGTAATCAACGACGCAGGTATAAGGTTGCTAAGGCACGGAGACCTTTCGCTCAGTCTTTTAAAACAATGCATAAAAATACTGGGTTCACCTAAAAGTGTTTTTTCCAACCTCACCAAGAGTAAAACGGAGACGTGCAATGAGGCCATATGAAATAACGCCATATGGCATTATTTCTCTTTCTAAATGCGAGAAAAGGGCTTATTTTGTCCATGGCCTTATTGCGCACCTTAATACGAAATAAAACCATATGTATGGTATTATCACGCATGTGCTGTAAGTGCCACTATTGGGCACCGAAGCCTCACCCCGCTGGCTTGACCCTTTAGGGTATAACGCCATAAAGTAGTACGATATAATACACGTAATTATAAAAACACAATTATTCCGAGAAACAACCGACGTATCAAAAATAAAAAAACAAAAAACCCTAAGCCTACTGAGCCGCTACAGCAGGATGTACGTCCTCACTGTTCAAGGTCTGAAACGCGACTCTATGAGAAAATTTGGTGGAACTTGTTACAATATTGTCAAGCAATCTGCTTTCAGTCACAACCTGTCAGAATTACAATTTTCAAGTAGGAAGTACAAATAATTCCAACTTCCCGCTCCATAGTTTATAGACCAGAAAATTAGTATAAATTATGCACATATCAGGTTGTTTTCCAGACTTCTAAACATTTATTATTTTCCCCTTTTTGGGTAAAATGCGGAAAAGTACTATGTATCAGCATAATTTGGAGATACATACTTAGAGATGGTCCTATAATTTTCTAGAATTATTCTTTTGCTGTACTCATTGTTCCCTATCAGGATAATTTGCTTCTTTCAATTGAAAACCAGCAAGATATTATCCTGAGCACAAAATGCTTCTTATTATGAGCATTATATTTTTCCAAGCTTTATCAATATTTTATAAAAGTGAAAAAAATAAATATATATAAAATAATAATATATCTTGATTTTATATATTTTTTTTTTCCTAGGTCCAGATCCAGAATGTGATAAGAAATGTGGAAATAATGGTTTTTGTAATCATGATAAAATTTGTCAATGTAAAGAAGGATATATGGGCCAATACTGTCAAACAGCTTTATGTTACCCGCAATGCATGAATGGAGGCAATTGTACAGCTCCAGCTGTATGCTCATGTCCTCCTGGATATCAAGGTCGTCATTGCGAAGGCGGTAAGTGAAATTAATATATTTTCAACAAATGCAAATTCGCTTCCAATTTTTAAGTAATAGAAATGAAGTATCAATCCCGATATTAGAATGTTTTATGTTGTTTAAAAACGATTATTTATTTTTCTATTTAAAAAGACCTCCTTCCATCAATTTGCAGGGAGTAGTTTCGGTTCGCAATACACTGTGGTTTGCATTGGTCTTTTTACCGGTGTAAAAGTAAAAAGGGAACAGAATTATAATGAATGCCCGCACTGGGTACAGTTTAGGGAAAGGGGCTTAACTTGCCCCTGAAAAAGTTCTACTGCTAAATAACCTTCAGCTTAAAACATCAGTAATTCCCATTCGGCAGTAAAATAACGAAATTTTTGCTGAACAAAAGAATCAATTTTGGCTAAAATCAAATGCACTACTGTATTTTTGGTTTGTATCATACAATGTTCTTAACGTAGTACAAACCTTTTTTATTGTGGAAGTCGGTTGGTCCACGGGCCTTTGTGTCGTTGTCATCTTCCTTGGAGATTAAGGCTATTAATATAGCACACGCTCTTCTTTGCTGGCAGCTGCATAACCTTCATAGGTGTTGTGAATACCTTTCCAAGGTGAGTTAGTCTTAATCGGCTTCGTATTCACGGACACGTTCTTCGCCATTTCAACCTCTTTCATACAAAATCGGCATTAATCGTCTTCAACAAGACCCATTTTGTATAAATGATAGCATAGGAGTACGCATCGTCGGAGATCACAATTAATGTACACTGAATACACGTTCAAAGTTATATGTATGCCATTGCATAGCTATTCAAGTCAAGTATTTATCAGCATGTACAATGCCTCTTCTTAGAAGTTACTTCCCCCTTCAGATTAAAAAATTTTATGTAAATATATATTTAAAATATTAACAGACCTTTTACAGCTGATTAATACTTTTTGTATTTAAAGTCAGAAACCAAAATAATTCAAAAATAACTGTAATTCTAAATTTTTTTCGAAATAGCAATGGCTGCTTTACAACCATATTTGATAATTTCAGTTAACCCCTTATAAAAGGGGGCTTGTTCAGCTCCACAATCTATACCAGTATCATGATGCTCCTGCTCTTCATCTCTAAATTTTGTAATCAATTCTAGCAACTCCTGCAAGCAAATAGAATTGAGTATCAACAAAAATTATTAACGTTTCACATCCGGCATACCTTATCAGGATGCTGTGTCTCCATTAGTTGTCTGAGCTGATCATTATAATGCTCCACAATTACAGTCTCTACAGCTACTGTACATGCCATAGCAGCTTTTTCTCCTAGTAATGCTGTTCCTATGGTTATTTGTTCATTAGTATAAGAGTGAGAAATCGATAAAGTATATATGACCTGCTCCGAGAGCAAATCCGGCTACATTCCATATAGGTGTTAATACTGTGGGCCTTACTCTATACTTGTTAATCAATTTTTCAAAAGTTTTCCGATGCTCCTTCTCCTGCTCCCACATGTGTTGAATTGTTTGGCCCATTGGTCCCTTTCCCAAGACTGCCATTTGTCCTGCATAAATTCGATCGGCACCCAATTCTCCCGCATGATCTACGCGTATAATTTCATCCGTTAACACTTTCTGCTGATGTAGCAAACGTTTAGATACATCCACAATTGGTTTCCTTCTGACTGCAAACATTTTTCACTGCCATATAAATAATGAATTATTTCGTTTTCAGGGATTTGTACTGAAAAATGTCTAAATGGAGGTAAGTGTGTCCAAAAAGACAAATGTCAATGTTCAAGAGGATATTATGGGCTACGGTGTGAATTTTGTAAGTGTTTTATTCTTATTTCCTCGCTGGTCTCCGTTCATAGTCAGTTCTTCTTTTCCAGCAAAGTGTGTAATTCCTTGTATGAATGGCGGACGATGCATAGGAAATAATAAATGCCGTTGTCCTCCTGGTCTGGGAGGTAATCACTGCGAAATAGGAAGGAGGCAAAGATCAGCCTGTAAAAAGCCTTGCCGTCACGGTGTATGTATGCCAAATCACACTTGTAAATGCGACAAGGGATGGTACGGGAAATTTTGCAATTCACGTAAGCAAACATTACTAACAAATTTTGGGTCGAAACTGAAATATTTTCTTATTGCAGGAGAACGACGTCGACATAAGCCTAAAGCAATATCGAGATAATTTGGCTTTACCCGACGAGTATAATTTATTTTGCTCTTTTTTTAATCCATTACATGTTAAAATTTTTGTGATAAATATTTTTAGAAAATTTAAATTATTTTATAAGTTTTGTATTGTTATTCATGCTTTTGCCAAGATTTGTAAAGTTTTAGTTACTTTTCCTTTACAGATAAACAAAATAAAAGAGGGAAGCAAGTAAAAAAAAACTAAGTGCAAGTTTTCCCATTCAATTCATTTACCAAAAACGTATTTCACATCTTTATTATTCAGAATTCTATTTTAGTGATCTACGGAGCACCGAGCTTCTTAAGTGTATTTGATGTTTAAAGTATTTAAATTAACTCCAATACATTCTGTATTCTTGCAATTCTTACAATATTATTTATGTGGGAACTAAAGTGCAGAGCTATTTGCTTTTGAAACAAAAATGCCAAACCAAAATAAATTAATCAATAATAAGAGAAGCTGTTTCAAGGTATCAATTATAATTAAAATATCCAAGTGTATTATAAAAAATTTGTTTTAAATATTTAAACGTAGTCGCTTTAAAGTGCGACTAATTTATAGGTATGATTAGGCGAATATTTATTTCGGCTTTTTAGTGGAACAATTAAAATTCGTGTATTACTCGTTATTTAGTCAATTTTTAGAAATTTTGTACAAAACGTGATAACTGAATACTACTGCGGATTTCCTCTATTGAGAAACTGGTATATAATCTTTATTAGTACCGCTTGGGTAAATTGTCATAATTGCAATTCCTTGTAGATTAATTCCTACGCGCGATACCTACGCATTGAGCCGATCTAATCTTTTTTCCTATCCCATTTGCCTTTCCGCCAAGGAGGAGCTGTGGCATCACCGTAAAAAAATTAACCTTTTGTCGAAAATGAGTTAATAAGAACTAGAAACATGGAATTTGATAAATTTCCTATTGGGTCCTAGGTAGCTCACAAAGAAAGTCTTTTTCAACATTTCATCGCTAAGGGGTGAAAAAGGGTAAATATTTTTTTTATAGATTAAATCATCAACAACGTTAAGCACCAACCAAGTTATTTGACTGCGTACATTTACCAATTGTCTGTGTTCAGTAATCTGAACTTTTAAAATTCAACTGATTGACTAGAATTGAAATATTTTATCTATAGCTTGCTTTCATCACAGCTAAGGTATCAAGAAACAGGAGTTGGTGAAAGTGTATCGCCAAGGAAAAATATTGAAATGGATTTGCTACAGGGTTCGGTTCTTGGAACATTGCTTTTCCTCTCTATATTCTATTATATATTTGTTTCTTTTGTTCTAATTGTTTTGCCAATTACATGACGAGGAATTATATAAGGAACTTTCTTACAATAGATTTCCTTGTTCATATTGTTTTTTATTTTTAACCAGGCTATCATAAGTTGGTTTGTGTCAGGTGTTTTTGTTTATCGGTTTTTTAATGTTTTAAATAAAATGAGTCTACATACATAAAAAAAATAGTTATCGAATAACAAACTAACTACTGTTGTACTGATTCACCGAAATACAGGACGCGACAGTTAAAATTTATACAGTACAAATTTCAGGGCACTTTCCATGTACTATTGCAGCATTGGGAATATGAGTCATGGCTACATTTGAAGAGTACAAGTGAAAAACAAAGTCCACTTTTTGTGAGAATTTTTTTTATACACAACGCTGTCTCCTAGATCGAGTATTACCTACCTAACTACCCTGAGATTAAAGAAAGTGCCTCAACATCTATCACAGTTTTAAAATGCAAGAAAACCGATGCCGTTAGTGGTTCAATAAGAATTTCAAACTGAATCTCTGCAGTTTTAACGGAAATTGAGGCTTAAGTCTAGTTCATTGGGAGTTGGTAGGTAATAGAGCTAAATTGTGTTTGATCTAATTGAGCACCAGAAGTATTGAGGATGCAGGTAAGTTTTCCATGGGTCTAAATAACTTATATGAGGGTAAATACATTAAAAACGCGGGTAATATCTGAAATAAAATTCTGAGCAGGTATTTAAAATATAATACTCACAAAAATCGAACAAAACTAGATTCACAGAAAAGAAAATACACAAACAATCTTCTTCTTTACAATCATGAATACAATAGCTCCCCGAGGATGGCGAGATGAGATGAGACTTCCACTGGTATGTAACGCATGCTATCACCCACTGTTAAAAAGAAGAAGTTCGGTGCATGCAGCACGTTGTGTACACAGAAATTTGTTCATTTAAAAATTTATTTTTGACAAAAAACATCAGTAATGAGTGATATTATAGAAATCTTATTTACAAGTGATTCGGTGGGTACCCAATGGACATGTGGTGCCTGGGAGTCGAGGACTAGCACAAATTTGATGTGTTACAAAGGCGGTGGAGCAACTGGCGTGCATGGCCTCTGCATTTTAAAAAATAATTTCGTTGTATCAGCAAATAGCACTAAACCACTGATACACATGTGGCCAATAAATAGCCAAGACCAAGTTCCGGGCACAAGATTCGTTACCCCAGGAAAAGTCAACTGCTTGGCGCTGTCCCCTGATGGGGATTTTCTAGTTGCCGGCATTCAAGAATCCATCTATATATGGGAGATTTGTTCTGGGAAGATGATGTGTGTTTTGTCAAAACATTATCAAACAGTAACCACAATAAGATTTGTAAGGGATGGCTCACATTTTGCATCAGGAAGCCAAGATGGTTCAGTTCTAGTGTGGAACTTGACACAAGTTCTTGAACAAGGTGCTAGTGACCAGCAACCTCTCTACTTTTTAAATGATCATGCCTTACCGGTATCAGATATTTACATTGGGAGCGGCGGAATGAGAGCTATATTGTGTTCAGTCTCTACAGATCGAACTTGTAGATTGTATGACTTAAGCTCTGGGAATATGTTACTAAACGTAGTGTTCAGGGAGAAGCTAAGTTGCGTTGTAATGAACTTGTTGGAGACAGAAGTTTATATAGGCTCATCGGAGGGTCCAATTTATACATTTAACATTCACACACCACCTAGAATGAAAGAATACCACATTTCTTCGGTAGAAGAAGAAAATAAGTTCTTGGGACATCAAGGAGCAGTAACTTGTCTAGCCTTATCAACAACCGGTGAAATGTTAGCTTCTGGAGGCGCCGACGAAAATATATATCTTTGGGATGTGAATAGTAAGCAATTGTTGAAAACTCTGACACATCATGGATCTATAACAAATGCCTTTTTTATCTTGGCTCCAAGATCGTTGTTTAATCCTGATGTAAAATTTAATTTGGTTGCTTCAAATCTTAAGAGGATGATGGATAAATCTGTTGATGATTCCCACACTGTGGAGATAATTGTAAAGGATCCTATTGAATATGAAGCAGAAATAGGAAAGGTTACAGTTGCGAGTTCAGGTTCTGAAGGTACCCAAGAGTTGGAAAAGTTGCGTAGTGAAATTCGACGACTGAAGAAAGTTAATAAAGAATTATTCGAGTATGCTGTGAAAAAAGTGTTAATAAATGAAATTCCGGAATCAAATAATGATATGGAAAGCTAAATACGAAACAATTTTTTTTTAAATATCCTTCCCTATTTTCTCAGTAAGTCATGTGATCATAGTCTGTTTTTAGAGGCATTAAAATTGATTCGATCTCATTAATTCCAACTTATTAAAATCTATTATGAGATTTTTAGAGTAAGTATCCCCCAAAGAAAGCAATTTCTAACAATGAAGCAAAATTGAATCAGTCTTATGGAGCAATTCAAGCTTAAGTTTGGAAGAATTACATGTAGGAAGTTTTACCTATTCTCAGAGTTAATTAAAAAGACAGTCTAAGCCTTCTAGTAAAGGTTCCATTTTACACGGGTCTTTGTTCGTTTTATTTTTAAAGAGTGTTGTCTTGTAAAAAGAGACGAAGTATACTTTTATGTTTTGAATTGTTAGTTATTTTCTAGTCTTTTGTTACACGATATATTTTATTTACATGATTTCTTTTTTATGTAGTTTATTTTAGGTGTAACTTCAAAGTTTGGCAAAGGAAGGGTGTTTTCTAAAACGCGGTACTGCGCAACATATGCAAAAGCTGTACGTGTAGTTAATCTGTTTCCAGGCAAATTATCATCCCCTCAGTCTCTTGTCCTAGTTATTATGAGATTTTTTTGATAATTTCGGTTTTTAGAGACCCAAAATAATTATCTACACATGTAGTTTTTGTAAAAGTTGCACAGTACAGCGTTTTGGAAAAGACCCGAACTGACAACTGTTTAGCGGCAGCTATGTCTGGGCTTGAAGAGGGGCAAATGTGGTGTTGATATCTAAGGGAGTAGGGCGCTCAGCTGTCCAACCAAAATTATATCGCCCAATTAGCCTTCAAGCTTAAAATCGTGAAAAAGGTCATAGATCTCCACATCAGGAGCGGTATTGTCGTGGAATATCCGTATCAGCAATGACTTCCTTCAAAGAAGTATGGACAGAAATGTCTTGCTTCAACTTTCTGAGAAGAAATGCAAACCAGAATGGGCAATGTTTAGGTCGTGTTGATGGATTTGCATTATATCAAGAAAATGATCCTAAGCAAACCCCTGAAGATGACTGCCATACAATAGCAAAGCAGTTTTGGATTTTAATCTGCTATCCCCTGAGCTGAATGTAATACAGAATTTGTGGGGTGCAAAGGGATGATAACATTTCTTCCCAAGAAAACTTCCAAAATGCATTTGAAGAAAAATGGGATAAAATTAAAATTAAATTTTATGTGAACCTCGATTTTTTAAAGAAATTTGATATTTGCCTTGATTGTTCTGTTTAGTAGTAATCTCATCGTATTTTTTTATTTTATCCAATCAGGGAAATTAGACGCCTTATTTCAAGGAATTTTTGTTTAGACGCGCGATTCCGTAATTGAAATACGACTTTTTACAAATAGTAATTGCCGTAAAGAAATTAAATTATTAAATTCACTTCACTTGCTCAAATATTTATATTTCAAGAGAAGTAAACTTTGACGGAAACAAAAAGGCTGAACAAATTATTAATTGGTTATTTATTAAAATAAAAATATTTTAAGAGAGTAAATTACTTCGTGGAAATTATTTTGAGCAGAGCATTGTAAATTTTGCCAAATAATTCATTCATCTAACTGCTAAGGAAATTTTGTATAAATTGCAGATTGCAGTTTTCGGTTCGATATCACGATTCACGATGAATAACTTCGGGAATGTAATTGCCACCGGAGGCAAGTCAGCTGACAGTTTTCAAATGGCTCCAAGAAACGACGGAGGGAAGTCTCAATCGCAGTCCCAAAGTAATTTGGGTGATAATGCTGCACAAAATGCGGAGTCAGATATTGAAGGTTCGTCGTTTAAGTTTCAATGATTTCTTAAAATTATAGTGTGATTTCTTGTAGAAATTGAGGCTGTGAATGACAGTTTGGATTCGCTTAGCTCTGCTCTTGATTTTATTGAAAAACGGACAGATGACATTAAAGCGCAACTCTTGGAATTGCTAAACTCTAATAGGGAAATAAGGCAATCGTTCATAGAAGAGAATGGCAAGAAATGATGAGTCTTCTGGAATACTAATCCATTGTAAAGTTGTTAAAATTCCAGTCATTAAAGTATGTAACTAGAGGGTCTAAATGTTCAAAACAATTCACTGCTGTCCACTTACTTATACAAATTATTGAGTTGCATTATAATCTCGTTCGAAATTGATTCAGTTGGGTTCAGTTAACAACTTGCAAGTAAATAACACACACTTGAAAGCAGTTGGTTAAATTAACTTCCCCAAGTCAAAGCCGTTTATATGTCCATTTGATGGGATTAGCAAGATTGGACTTAATCCAGTTTCGACCTAATCTGTGTTTGGATGCAACTTTCGTCAATCCAATTCAATTTCGATCCACTTACAATTCCGCATGCAAACATGGTAAATATTGTAATAGAGAATAAACTCCCTGATCTGCACGTAATGGCATGCCTGGAGCGACACTCTCAAATTATGATATGGGCACGAATTATTTTCTTTTCTTCTCTACGTCTAGGGTATAACATAATTGGTCTAAGCCAATTATGAATTCTTTCCTTGTTTTACCTGCAAATGCCTGCTTGGGAGAACTTAGCGAGAGAATTTTCTTCACTTCCTGAATCTACCGTTCCTCACTATTACTGCACATCTACTTATGAATTTACTTTAAGTATTTAATCATTTAATTATTTCTGTTCTCGTTTTTTGTTATGGTAAATTATTAGTCCCTTTTCCTGTCTGCGCTAACGCCACAATCTTAAAAAGTTTCCTATTTTAGTTTTAGCCTCAATTTCGCATAAATTTATGGCAGGTTAAAAACTAGTTTAAATTCAAGATAATTAAAAGTGGGATAAACAAACAAAAAAGCCTTGAATAAAAGATAATTATACTTTTATGTAATCAATTTATTGCCTTTTAAAAACAGCAAGGAAGCGTTCTCCATTATTCCTCGAAACTTTAATGCCTTCTTCACTGCTTTCGTACAGTTTCTCTATTATTGGATCCGACTTCTGAAAAACACTTGTGTATTACAAAACGCACAGATTATCTGATTTACATACCAACTCGTTTATGTGGATTTCGTCAAAGGATGGATGTTCTCTAAAATGTTTTAAAATCCAGTTATGCAGATCTTCCACATCAGTAATAGTGTACACTAATGCCTGTAAAGATATTCCTTCTCAAAAATAAAGGTAAAGTCAATATACTGGACTTTACCCCCGATTTTAAGACGTATGCATATTCTGACAAAAGTGCAGCATTTATAATTCTCCATTTGTGTTTAGCTTTCTTGAAATGTGGATCCGGATAAAGGAAAAACATTTTAGTTAACTGGCCCTTATGAAAGAAATTTGGTAAATACTTCATTGCATTTGTTCGTAAACAGGCGATATTATTATATTTTCCAGGATGTAGCTTTCTTAAAGCCTTAATACGGTCGATTACGTAGTCGGATACTTTAACGCGAATTTCCATACCTATTGCATACTTAGTGGGAAATAGTTCACCTAATGTAACTAAAAAACCTCCATAACCACATCCTATATCTGCAAATTCGACGGGTTGATTTCCGATGTTTGGATACAAAGTACTCCAGTTAAAGTCATCGGGATGAGCTGGGCTGATATATGACATAAAATTGCGTTAGTGACTAAGTAGTAAACGATTTAATAATGTAAAAATGAGAAAATAATAATCATTATGAATAATTATGTGTTATCACATTTCTAACATTAAAAAACCAATTTGGATTAATTATAACGCGCATATTAGGCAAGCCAAAAATTCTGTCGTTAATTGTTATCTGTAACTTAAAACTCGTTTTTGTTAAAAAAAATTCTATATTAAAACTTTTAAGAAAATATTTTCGTATTTTTGCGGCGACAACTTATCATATTTTAATAAATAATTTCTGAATGCGTTAGGAAAAAGAAGTATACCGTATTTCAAAAGCTTATTCAAGATCTGTGAAAACAAAAAGTGCAGTATATTTTTCATGTGGCATAAGGCATTTAGTGGCACATTGCAGGAGAACCTCACAAACCAATATAAGAAGAAGGGAGTTCAACTCTGTAAATGAATATCTGTGAAATTTTGTGGATATAATGGCAATAATGGTCGTAGCATAGTCATAATATATGAGATTCTAAGCGAATTGTAATCCTATGTAGTGCTGAAATTCCATCCGCTTCACAGTGCCTACAGGGCATGCAATGGTAAAAATTATTACTAAATAACTACTAACTAACATCTACTTTTGCATTTTCTGTCACTACATTTTGATAAGTAATTTAATTTACATTTTTTTATGAATTTTTATGTATCAAGTATCCTTACTACTCAAAGCAATGATCTGCTATTGGATTAGAATGTGCCCTCTGTCTATAAAACCTCTTTTGAGGAAGAGATAAATTTTCATATTCACAATCCATAACACTATCTTTATATACAATTTTTAATAAATGGCTAAATATTCCACAAATAATTAATCACTGCCTTAAGAATGTAAACAAACTGGAAAACACATTGCCGGATCTTCTTCTTTGTACATCGTTCACCTCATAGAAAAGTTAAGGTTGAAAATTATAAAGAAGTACAAAGTAAATTTCCAAAGATTTTCTTGAAAGATGCTTCTAAATATTTATTTACTGAACTTTTGTTATTGTTTTAAAATGGTAAATTAAACCCACGTATTTTCTTTATGATAAGATACAATTATACCTTGTATTACCAATTCACAAACTGAACGCACCCAGAAGAATGTACTCAACCCTGCAGTTTATGTTGTAATTTGTAATTGTCAGCGTGCCGTTGAGATTTTGATTTTGGCTTGCAATTTGAGGGAAGCGTTACAATTTTACCCATTTTGTTGAATTGGTGTCTTAAAATTTACTACGATTATTTAAGAAAATTCACTAGCGAATAGGATACTAGAAGGAGTTTTGGAAAATGTCCACGCTATCAACTTTAGCGGCATTTGATGATATACGACGGTGTCAAGCTGTTTTAACCGATGGTCTCGCAGAAGAAGGTGAGAATTAGTTGAATACGTTTTGTAAGCTTGTAAAATGTATTGTATGCTGCGGAATAGAATTTTTGAAATTCGCCCGGTTCCAAGAAGAGGTTCGATTACAATGGCTCAACGCTGTGCAGGAAGCGCAACGCCTGCAGCGTGAACTGGATTCATCGCTTCAAAATATGTCCGAGTTAGAAACGAAATTGTTTCACGCTCGCCGGCTATTAGAAATGGAAAATAAAGCACGTAAGGAGGCAGAATATGAGAGAGATCAAATGGTAAGATAGCTGTGGCCTATGCATTAATAAAATATAATTTTTAACACAATTTTAGGAAAAGAAAATAGTCGCAGTAGCGGATCTGCTCAAAAACGAGAGAGATATAAAAGAGGAAACTAAAGATAAGCTGGCATTCCTAAACTCTTATCCAAAGAAGAGGAAGTCTGCAACTACTCGTGGAGAAGAGAAGCAGGGTAACGAGATAAATTCCACTGGTAAGATTTTATGTGTAAATGCTCACAATTAGTACTAACCAGATATTTGATGACAGGGTCTTTTCTATCGGATCTATCTCTCACTCAATCCGAAGATGACTTTTTAGACATGAAGGGCCCCAAGACGTGGAAAAAGCATCGTCCTTCATATGGTAAAGATAATGGCACTTTCGTCGGTGGGAAGAGATCACGGTTAAGCACAGATGGCCGCAAGACTCGTTCCAGTAATTCTTAATATCATTTTATAGAAACTTTTGTTAAATACACCAATATTTGTAGATAAGTTTGTTGAAGTTGGTCCTAGTGATAAAATAGTTGCTCAGACAAAAGTAATCATCCCTCAGGATGATGGGCCGATCCATGCTGAATCTATTATTGAAGCTATTCCGCAAAATGACAATAAAGAAAATGAGGGTAATAATATTGAAATGAGGAGTGTGCAGAGGTAAATTTCTGCTTTTTGTAATATTCTCTTACTAGTTTTATTTATCTTTTAGAAGATCGCCCAAGAAATACAGCTTCACGCCATCGGCTCCACCGCTACAAGAATTCCAGAACAAGAACACGCCCAAATATGAATTCAAACGAAATATGCGAAGGCACAACTTTTCTTCCAAAACATTTTTAAAATCAGATGTGTGCACACATTGTCAAAAGAAGTAAGTTCATACTTTATTACTAAAATATAATCATGTCAGGTTGATAGATGGTAAGATGTTCAGATATTCGGTGCAGAAAAAAGTATATACATGTTTAGTAATTTTGTGATAATAGAGGCTACTGGTTATTGCATACGTAACATCTGAACCAATTACTCTAATTTTACTTTATCCTGTAGCCAAGAGAACCATTGTCCTGTGTTCCTTTCGAAATCCCTAAAATTTAGCTTAACAACTTTTAGAAAAAATGTTCTTAGAACAAGATAATACATAAATGCAGAATCAAAATATGCAGCTTTGCCATGCTATTCTCTCAGAAAAATTCCGTGTGAGCCACCGGTAATTCACGTCAGCGTGAACGTATTAAGTAAATATTTAGTAGACGGAAGGCTTGCAAAGAACTCTAAATCAACACTCTCCAAAAAATCCTTTTAAATTTATGAAGATACCTGTGAGTTTATTATCTCAAGCCTATGAACTACGCAAACGAGACTGATGAAAATGATAAATAGAATAATTTAAAAAAATTATTTTGTTCTAGAATACGTTTTGGATCTGTCAGCTGGAAATGTCGTGATTGTCGAGTTTGTGTTCATCCAGATTGTCGGGAGATGTTGACAGTAGCTTGTGTACCTCAAAGTGCTGGTACTCCTACCACTAAAGGAGTTGTAGGCTTAGTGGGTGACTTTGCTCCATCAATTCCTCCAATGATTCCTGCATTGATTGTTCACTGTGTACACGAAATTGAAACCCGGGGCTTAAGTGAAGTTGGAATATATCGTATATCTGGATCCGAACGTGAAGTAAAAGCACTGAAAGAAAGATTTCTTCGAGGGAAAGGCACACCACATCTTGGCAATATTGATGTTCATGTACTTTGTGGATGTATTAAAGATTTTCTGCGATCTCTTCGAGAACCACTCATACCCACAAACTTATGGAAGGATTTTTCAAATGCCGTTCAAAATATGACAGAAGACACAGTTAAGGCTGATTTGTACAAAGCAATTGGAAAATTACCACAAGCAAATAGAGATACACTAGCATACCTGATTATGCACTTCCAGAGGATAGCGCAATGCTCTGAAATAAAAATGCCTATTGAAAATATTGCTCGTGTTTTTGGACCCACGATTGTTGGTTATTCAAGCATTGATCCCGATCAACATGCAATCTTCACTGAGACTATGATTCAATTTTCCGTAATGGAAAGCTTAATGAACATTTCCAACTGAATACTGGAATCAATTTGTTACGCTAGATTCAGAGGACCAACAAGAAGCCTATCGATCAGACGAAACGGTTACAAAAGCAATATATGGTAAGGGACGTTATTAAAGAATGTATTACCATTACAACTACGTTTATTTTTGTTTTAGCCACACCATTGAAGGGAACTATGAAAAAGGAGAGGAAGTTTTATGCTACACCCCCATACCCATATAGGAAAAAGTAAACCTTATAACTTTGTTGAATTCTTGTTGCG
>QYTT01081499.1:5918-27905 GCA_006980735.1 Dasypogon diadema
TGAAGTTGCTTTTAAAAAATCATTTATGTATAGTTTCACAAGTGAGTGTACGGCTCAGACCATCGACAATTATGCACCTCAATAGTGGAGATTTTATGTCACTAAAAAAATTTATCTAATCGATATCTGGGAATTCGTTAGCAGAACTGAAGCGGTGAAGCGGGATGGCGGTTAATTTTATTGCAAACCTTAGGCGGTGGTGGATCTTGGATAGAGACATGAGTACTGCATTTAGAAAGCGCTTGGTTGTTACTATAATTATTCTTCTTATAAATTATTGTGAATATTCTTGTATGTATTGTTCGAATATATCTATTATTTCAGTTAGCAAACTTATTCAGAATTTCACTAAATAGAAAGGTAAAGCGGAGAAAATTACCGACCATTCCTTATTTTAGATGTGAATGAATCCCCTACACCAAAGTGCATGATGGAAAAGACACCTTAAAATAATTTCTCGTCCCACAGATGTAGCTCTCAATGCCACAAATATTGATCTTTCCAATTGCTATAAATTCTCCAGTTGCGTGATGCGGATGCCTGCGGCAACAAAGCTAGTTACCTGACCTAATATTAGAACAGGTATCTTAGCTAACTGCAGTTGACGTCATCCTGCTTATCCACTTTTAGCTAAGATTTATTTAGATGACAAAAATAGCAATTTTCCGTGTGTATAGGAATAACTATTTTAAATTTTCCATCTTCAGAATACATATTTACTCCATTTTAAGATGCTGAGAGCTTTAATCAAATATGTAAAAAATTGTGGTAAGACATTTGGGTTATTATAATACAAATGTTTAATATTTTTATGGAGAACTAATCGCGAAAGCTGGAAGGGCTAATTCTCAACAAAAACACCACACAAGGCTTTTCCTCCTATTTTTCAAGAAAGAGTCGACGACAGCCAATGTCACCAATTGATTTTAGAAGCCTGCAAATAATTTGCATGTTTTCCAGAATAGTGCTGACACATGGATGTTTTAAATGTGCATTAGAATTAGAAAAGCGAGCTAATTCTGCTTAAATTTGCATTTGAATTGCTTTCAGAAATTCTAATTCAGCATAAAAGTTAAAACGTATTTGTATAACCACTTACGAGGTTACTCTTTGCAGACAGACCTCAACTGAATATTTGGTTCCTCATTATTTCATGAAAATTTAGGTGAAATATTTTCCTTATAAAATGATGTGATAATCCGTTCTGTTTCCTCTTCCTTTCAGATTGTGCAGATACCTTACACGCTTGAATTGCTGCACACAACCAGTAGTAACATGAAAGCGTTATCACTTTCACTACGCCTATATAACGAGAACTGAATCTGGGTAATATTGCCAAAAAATTTTCACACTTGGCTACATTTACTTTT
Source organism: Dasypogon diadema (assembly GCA_006980735.1). Classification (NCBI taxonomy): domain Eukaryota; kingdom Metazoa; phylum Arthropoda; class Insecta; order Diptera; family Asilidae; genus Dasypogon; species Dasypogon diadema. Next base: position 7,289 of record QYTT01081499.1, read on the forward strand.
GTAACCAAGTGTGTTAAAATTCCGCTTTCATAGTTGCTCGCTTTCATTAATTAAATCGGATTTATTAATGAGCTTCCGAACTGAAAAATCACTTCGATGAAACACTTTAAGTATAAACACTTGTGAGCATTTATATAGTGATATAATTGTGAAGTGATTGCCACAAATTTAGTGATTTTTAGCAGTTTTAAATTTCAATAATGCAATAATTCTAGAAATAAGGAAGATGTGACGAATGTATTTTGGAACCTCAAGAAAAAGAAGGAATTTGGAGAGCCATGGAATGCTCTATAAAGGTGGGGCTTTTTGCACTTGTAATACAAATTTTATTATAACAATGCTGTTTAAAACCCAGGGGGTTATAGGAGCCTACCGTCTCGTACAGAGAGAGTTGAGAATCACTCTTTGCTATACATTGAGCCGCGTTTCGTTCAATTGTTAATCCTAACCTTCTCATTATTTGTAATAACGATATCACGCCTCCGTTGAATAAAAAAAAACAGCTATATAAGTTATGCTTCGAACGACTGCAGCCCTGCTGTTTATTTGTTAAAACTCTCGTTCCCATTTTGAGCGAAGTTATCAAACTAACGTTCAAGCAATTTATTGTTGGATAGATCTTCATATATAAGGCGGATCACATTTAAAACGTCGTCGGGTAAAGTTATTTAACCTTTCCGGTATTTGTTCGAAGTACCATTAGTCTTAAATTTTTGTCACTCGCACCAGACAATCAGAGCCTTCGGGACAAGATTGGTATTGTGAATTTTCTGTAGAGGAGCTGAAATGGCAAAAGGTGGGCTATATTGTATTCTGCATACTTTCTAGCGAATCAAAATTTCCTCGAATCGTAAGAGCATATTAGAGGGTGAGTTATTTTATTTTTACCTCTTTAAATGGACGATTTATTTCGTACGCCGAACTAGTTTTCGGGTACCAAAGAATTCCTGTTGGTAGATACTAGTCACACAAACCTGATCTTAAATACCATATTTTGAACTGTCCGTCTTCAGGAGCAAATATGCTGTTGCGTCCTTAAAGTTTTTTCACCAAACTTTCGGTTCCCACGGTTTTACTTTCGGCTTGCCATCTATTTTTCGCTTATACGTATAATTTTTGCGAAATACGTTTTGTTGCTGCGATTTTCGAGAATTTTTGCCTATATTCATTGTGAGACGTGCTCAGCCACTATTGGAAAGAATAACAATCCGTGGCCTATAAAATACGCCAACTTAATAAACGGCTGGAAACAATACTTACAGCGCCACCTATTAGCAAAGACTTTAACTTCAATTTTAATTTTGTTTGTAAATAAGACCAAAGAAACCATTGTGTAAAGATTTTGACTTGCGCGTTGCTTTAGAAAGAGTCGGCGTACGCTCGATGAAACGTGCTGCAATTTCCTTATTTATTGAAATTAAAAAAAATACAGTTTTAGGACAAAAAATCCATTTTTTTTGAAACCTCCAAACGTATATGAAAGTATTTTGGATGGATTTTGAATGGCAGTTAACATTTATTAATGCATATTTGAATTTTTATGCCAGCAAATAATGAAAATGTGTTTTTATATTTCTACCAACAATTTATATTATTGAAATCTATAGCAAACTTTTAACTAATTAATATTTTATTGATGTAATTAAAATGAATGCGCCCAGACAAAAATAGGTACGTCAAATCTATAAAAAAATTAATATTAGTTCATGTATTTAATTTTGAAAAATACAACGTAATTTAGTCATTGAAATAGTGGACGTTATTTTATAATTAGATTGCAATTTTCACTGGAATGCGTTCGTAGGCGACGATTCTGTACATTGCTAATTTTTGAGGTATTAATGCTTTAAATTGAGGAAACGTTTAAGCGCACAGAGCTTTCATTAAAAGTAAACAATGTCTCAATCAAAGCAAGTGTGGACTTTAAATTATATAAGCTTATATTTCTGCAATTTAATAGTTCTTCAACCGTTGACAAGCATCTGTTACATTCAGGGTTTAAATTGCTGCAGTATTTCACAGCATTTTCTATAGAAATCAACAACAACAACAATAGCATGCTGCCATATAAAAATGCTGCAGCGTCTTTATACCCTGATGATTACATTTAAAAACACATTTTGTTGATAAAATTCATCCATCCGATTCCGATCCTCTTACTTAAGCAGTTTACAACACAGGTAAGCTTCAGAAGCATGGGGAAATTGAAATCAAGCAGACAACTTTTGAGGATGACTAATAACTTAGATAGCAAAACATCTCCGAAAAAAAAACTCAACACTCCTTGAGAAAACTTTGCCAAGACGAAATAAAATCAAGAAAAAGAATGGAAGTAAAAATGTTACGTGAAAATGGAATGAACTCGTAAATAAAATTAAACTTCCGCTGACCTTCATTACACCTCAGATTTGTTTCAGAGTGTGAACGCAACACGATGGTATGATGCCCTGCACTTTTTAATAGCAAGCTTAAGTGCATGCAAGTTATACAGCTAGTTGTTATCCCACCGGATATTTTTGCATCACGAAAATGTTTGTCCACAGAATTCCCACTAGATTAAAGATTACATAACATGCGTAGAACATTTTCTCTTCTGTTCAAATGATTAATGCACATGCAAAAATTCGAAATTCGTAGACGAATTGCGATTCCGATTACTTGGGGTCACCGCCGTCGCCGCCGCCGCCACCGCGATTGTCTTGTGATAAATGCTAAGCGTTTTTTAACACGTGCAATTCGTCCCACACATTGATAATTTATCAGTGATAGCATGACATTCGACTTGTTCTGATGCCAACGCAAATTGGATTTAATTAGCGATAGAGAGTTAGCACAATTGAACTAAGTGACGGGAATGTAGTCAGCGAAAACGTCTTCATATTGTAGGAAATGTAAGGCAGAAATTAAGTAGAACCTTGAAAAGTTGCGATAATTGAAGGAGAGTATTCTTTTATATGCTAAATATCTGATGATGTGGTGGGAGTCGGAAAAATAATAATTGATCTTTCACACGCAATGATATTCAAAAGGGACAGGTTGCCTACGAGGAAAAAGAGTTACCTTGAAAGATCTTTTAATTTTCATTTTGTTCTGGCAAACATATTTGGCACAGATGCATTGAACCGGGGACTGTCTATTGACAAAACTGTGGCGTCACGGTCATAAGACAATGATCAACAATTGTAGTTTTTATTACAAGTCGGAAATTAGCTAATTACACTTTGTCAATGTCATTAGCATTCGATAGTTTATAAAAAATTGTAAGTTCAGATTCGATTTGAAACAAATCAGAACTTTGTGAAGACATCCCAAGTGGGGTTTTTGCAGTATTCGTCACGGAACACTTTCCATTTTACAATTTATACACGGAACACAAAAAACTATACATTTAAGGCCCTTTGTTTTTGGTCCAAAAATCGATTTCTTCTTTTTTACGTATTATTATTCCAAGAACTCTTCAAGAATAATTAAAGGACGGCAGAGTAGGTTGGTTCTTTTACAGTGCAAAGGCCTGTAACTGAGTTGTAAAAAGAATATTTGTGAAAATAATTATTGTACTAGGTTTCCACATTAATGACCTGTTTCGTTTCGACAGTTTGCTGACGAAGAAATTGAATAATTGAAAATTCTGAGATGTCAAAATGGCTAACTTGCCCGCATAAATAAATTTGTTGAATAATTTGTTGAACATTAATTTGGATAATTTGGAAAAAGGAAATTTTTTTTCAAGGCTATCTTCAACATTGTTGGTTATTTTCCCTACATTAGTGCTCTCGTTTACAGATTTACTTAATATACTTTGTGAGAAGCTTTTGCATAGTCAACTATCATATTATCGAGAATAATATCTTATCAACCCCATAACAATAACAATCAGGTTTTTAGGCAAAGTACGGGTGCACTACTGCTCTTATTAAAATTACTGATGATATTCGTTAGGCACTATGTTTACTGTATTAGTGATACTCGATTTCTTGAAAGCGTTTGATAATGTTGATCATCTTATCTCATGAAATAACTTTTGTACTCGGTTTCAATTCTCGAGTTCTGCTGGTAAGCTAATGTGGTCCTACTTAGTATCTGGTCAGCAACATAATCATCTGCCGGGTTTTTCACAAGTCCTGAATCTAAGCAGCGTAAATATCGAAATTTTACATATTATTAATTGAAATTTTGAAAATGAAAAATTGAGAAGTAAATTAATAGGTTATGTGCACATTGCACACGCGGAACACAATTTGGGAAGTACCGTGTATTTTCGAGATATTCTGATTTAATAACCTTCTAATACACTCTTTGTTGATATCTTACAATAATCCACTATTAAGAGAATACGGGAAATTAAGAGAGATGTCGTATTGAAGGTGAAAGAAATAATATCATTAATACATTGAGCGCCGTGCCGGTTATCGTTAACTGGCATTCAAAACCCCTCTCACGACAAAGGCATTTTAACATTTAATTCTCTCATGAAAGCTGTTATGCTAATTGTAGCAGTCAACGTTTAAATGAACAAGAAAATTGTGTAGGAGAGATGATGGAGTCTCTTGTGTTCACCCGGTATTAATCGAATAATCCTTCTATCAATATAACCTTATTTTGATTCAGTAAATTACAATTTTTATAAATGCCTTTTGTGGCTAAGATATACAAATAAAAATGCATTTATATGCAAGTTTTTGCTTTCTAGTTTTTCTTCTCGAACAGAACCTATTTCATCGGAGATCATGTTGCGGCCTGGAGGTTATTTATGAAATCTCAATTGATTTCCTTACAGTGTTCTTCCATTCGTATTAATGGAACTTGAACCTGATCCAAACGTGATCGATGCATTGTCTACACCATCCTCACTTTTAGAGTACGTGCAATACGAAATCTGGCTGATCGCTGATACCTGTACTGATCACGTTATTGTTTTCGTATTGCACGTACCCTTGAAGTGAATTGATATTAATAGCGAAGTTAGTTTAGGAGGAAAGAAAGCGGAATGAATTATAACTGTGTTATTACTGACAATGTAAAATTCGTAAGAAATCACTTTATCTTTGTAAAACTTTAAAAAGAATCATTCCAACTTATAAATTTCACTCCCAAGACTTTTAATTATGTTATCAAATTTTCTTAGAAAGTTTTTTTTACCCGTTACATAAATATTTTTTTTCCATTTCAGATGTAATGGACTAATATTATAAGGATTCTCAGATATCTCGAATATATTCATTAAAATGTATTATTTGCAATGATGCGATATTCAGAAATTCCTCGAGATTTTTCTTCAGACAGTTTGAGATTCGTAGAGGTATAAAAAATGAATTAAAAATATTGATATATAACAGTTGTTTAACATATTTACCGATTAATTTTAGTATGGAGAAGAGTACATTTATCATAATCTCCGTGACGAATCCCCGCCCAGTGACGTTTCCACACACAGCGGACCCTTAATACGTAACTCGAACAATCAAACATCCGGAATGACATCTGCAAAGCAAAAAAAAGATAACTCGAAATCGAATGGGAATACTACAGATTCTTCAAATCGTAACAAAAACTGTGATACTAGTTCTAAGAGTGCTACAATCAACATTAAAGCATCTCGTCGAAAAAATTCCATAGGATCTGCATGTCTGAATACAATGTCATCTTCACCAGGTTCAGGTTGCTACAGTTATGCGTCCATACCGCCAGGGAAAACACAAAGCCTACCTCCGAACACGTCAATTAAAGACTATGATAAAGTCATATTAAGTGCATTGAGAGTTCCTCCGGATGAGTTGGCTAATCAGCTAACATTACTTGATTTCCCCATTTTCATGGCTATACAACCTGATGAGCTGACCAGTTGTGCTTGGACAAAGAAAGATAAAACTGTTGTAACACCAAATATTGTGGCGTTCACTAAACGGTTCAATCATACTAGCTTTTGGACCGTGCAGGAAATTTTAACTGGTGAAACGCCTAAAGCGCGAGCAGAAATCATGGTTCACTTTATTAAAGTAATAATTTGCTTTTTTTACCTAGAAATTTAGTATTAAAGTTATTATTTCCAGGTCGCGAAAAAATTATTCGATTTAAATAATCTTCATTCCTTGTTTGCTATTATTTCTGCGTTGCAAAGTGCTAGCATCTACAGACTAAAGAAAAGTTGGGCGTGCTTGTCGAAAAAGGACAAACAGACATTCGAGCGACTTTCAGATGTCTTTAGTGATCAAAATAACTGGGAAAATCTTAGAGAGTATTTAGAAAGTCTCAGATTGCCCTGCATTCCTTATCTCGGCTTGTTTCTTACTGATTTGGTATACATTGATTTGGCTCATCCGCATTCCGGTGGATTAGAACCAGAACAACGTCGAAATAAAATGAATAACATCCTGAGAGTGATATCCAATTACCAGCAGTCAGATTATAGTTACATTCAGCCGATCGAGAAGACCCAAAAGTATCTTCAGTCAATTCGTTATATCGAAGAGTTACAGAATATTTTTGAAGAAGATCAATACAAGTAAGTAATCTTTGCACTTAATCCATACAATATCTATTATTTCTATTTTCCAGAAAATCTTGTAGTCTTGAACCTCCATCGTCCGTTCCAAGCTCGTCTTCATGTAGCTCTAAGGAATCATTTAATGTAGATTCACCAGCGATAGCGTCTTTGAATTTGTCTCCTGCAAAAACAGTCAATTCAATGCGTATTTCATCTTCGGCGGGAAACAAATTCATTCCAACTCATCGTAAATGTCGAAGTCTGGGTTCAAAGTGAGTATTTCTTTTTGTTTTTATTCAGTCTCATTAAACGTGGTAATCATGTTTTCTTTACTAAAATCACGTTTCATGCTTGCGAAAACTTCTTCCACGCATTGACACTAAATTTTTGTGAAATTATCTTGAAAAGATTTCGTAGCACTAGTTTGCCACGAAATTTTTATCAAAAATGTCATTGTCCGATTATGATGATTGCACCTGGAATCGCTACCATCTCAAATAAAAGATGTAAATGTCGGTGAGTTGGCACATACTTGATAATTGCAACGATACGACGTCATTGTTTACTTCTATTCTTTCCTGTTAAGTTTTTTTTTGTTTTGTGATACACTTTTTTGGTTGTAGATTGTCTGTTGTAGAAGACATGATCAGGATATTACATTTAATTTTTTTAAAATAATTATGAGTGATTTTACTTATACAAATCTAATTTAGATCAGTATTATATATATCCGTAAGATGGCAGTCAATATTTTGGGACTTTTAGCCACACAAGATCAGACAGACGATTCATTAACTTTCTTTTGATGTAGATCGCGTAACTTGATATTTCGGAAGACCTTTAACGGATAGAGGTGCATTCATTTAGTTCACAGATAGCAATGGAAAGTTAAACTGCCATAGTGTCTATGGTTCTAATTTTAAATTGACAAAAGCTACGTGAACATGTCTTCATAATACTGATATTTACGTCTGATCATTAATCAGTCTTTAAGGCTTTCAACTCTGGTAAACGTAAGCTGAAAGTCGTGTAGAATCGTTATTTGCTTTGAATAATCAGGTTATCCTGATTACACGGCATTGTGCCCAACGGGGTTGCTGTCTTTTGGGCAAAATAATATTTAAGCCCCACTGTGATCTTTTCAGGAGTTACCTGGCAACGTTCATTAATTTGGCAAAAGTCTAACAAAAAGCTTTGTTTCTTGGCACATCTTAAGATCAAAACAAGCGAAGAAGTTTATTTTTTATTTTATATTTGGAGGAGCATAAAACTACTTAACCTAAACAAATCCAAACCCATAACAGAGCTCGCCGACCTTTTGATTATTACCTAAAAAATTGAATAGACATGCTAATTCTGCCTGGAAAAGAATGAAGTAGATCATACTTTCTATAGCTAGACAGTAAATGGTAGCAGTACTTGTATCGGGAGAAGACTTTATTGACACACCTGCTTTCTATTTATTTAACTTACGACTTCCTCGCCTTTATTTACTGAATTGAGATTCTGAGGAGTATAAATCTTTGTTTTCTCTAACGAGGTATTGCACCTCTTTTACTTATCTTGTTATTATACCGCGTTGGATTTCGCATAATTTAACAATCACTCAAAAAAAGATTTGTGCCGATTGGTGCAGAGAAATGCTCAAAAACTACAATCATATCAGAAGTCATACATAATATCTGCACAGGTGAAAAATCTTGGATCTATGCGTATGAGTCCGAATGTTAACAGCAGTCGTCTGTATGGGTCTTCCAAGATAAGCGGAGCCCAACAAAATTTGTTCGCGCAAGAAGCACTTCGAAGCAAATGGCCACCTGTTTTTTGGGATAAATGGATATGTGGCTACAGTGCCACTAGAGGATCGTAGAACGGTCAGTTCTGAATGATACACAACCATTTGCTTACCAAAATTCTTTGAAGAAATAAAAAAAAAACCGACGACGTAGGATCTTTCTTCACCATGACAATGCGACCTTGTCACACATCGGCCCCAACAATTTAATATTTGACCAGTCATCCGTACAGTACATTCCTAATTTGGCTTCTTTTTATTCCCGTACGTGAAGAATAAACTACGTGGTCAACAACCTTCGACCCCAGAAAAAGCGGTTGATGCCTTTAAAATGCATGTTTTGGAGATACCTCAATTGGAATTGAAAAACTGCTATGAAAGTTGTTTCAAAAGTTTACAAAAATGTAGCGATCATCGCGGAGAATTTTTTTAAAAACAATAAAACCATTTTCAATGATAAATATATTTGTTATTCCGGATACATAAATAGCAACTTGCGTATATCATCTCATTGGGTATGTTCGTTTCTTTACATACATCAATGACATGATAACATTCGTGCATCCTGAAATTACAGCTTTATAGTATGTTTTCTCACTTTTGGTGCTAGCAGAATATCTTATTCATGGATATTCATTTGTTGAAGTCTGGGTCCTCATTCATATCCATGAAGAAACTCAGAAATTGCTATTCATGTAACTGCAATTGTAGATTTTAACGCTTCATCAATTGTAAGGAATTTGAATCTTACATCACAGATTCAGGAGATGAAATACTTAAAGAACAGAAAACACTTTCTGCAGATTTACAATTAGTATCATAATCGTTTATGCGTAAGAGATTTTTCTTTTATCTTACTCCAGAAATCTAATTGGAACAGCATTCTACTACGCACATCTCAAACTATTTATTTTTAGTTGATAATATTTAAATTTGTTTTCATTTCAACTCATTTTGCTTATCTAACCATTAATAATTGGGTGATTGTTTCATTTGGTTATCATTAAGGCTTTTATTTTTTAATTGAACCTTAGTTTGTGATGAAGTTAGCTAGCGCGCATCGTACATAAAAAGAGTTCAAGAAGACTAATTAAAATATTTTGCAGCATATTTGGAAAAGCCAACACACATCAAGTGGCTTCATCTCAACAACAAGAAACACAAGAAGTTATTCCGCCACGACATCTTTTGGATGATTCTGTTCTAGAAGATAATATACAAACAGCAGATGCCATTTCAACAGAAAGTTCTGAAGGAGCACTTCATTTCGACAGTGAACGGGATCTATCCTTCGATATGTTAAGCTTTCAGGGTTGCGTTCGTCGTAAAACGCTACTGAAAGAAGGCAGAAAACCGGCAGTTGCTTCTTGGCAAAGATATTGGTTGCAAATTTGGGCAAATTCGTTGGTTTACTTTCCACCGAAATCATTTAAAGGTTCTGAAAGAAGTGACTACAAACGAGAACCCTGCAAAGTGTGTCCATTGGAAGGTTGGTCTGCACAAGTTTTGGACAATCCGAAACATAAAAATTCTTTTGAATTATTCAATCCTGCTAACGGAACCGTTTATAAGTTCAGAACTGATTGTCCTCGAATGACTAGTATATGGGTGGAATCGATTCGAAAGGCAGCACAACGTAATATTGAAAAGCCGCTTCCTGCTAATTTAATGTCATTCGAATAAGTTTCTTCTTCGCGTCGTGCTCTCTATCTGCTCTGCATCGACTGAAAAGACTGACAGACTAAGCTAATTTCTTATGTACAATAGCAATAAGAAGAAAACCATTTGTAACGATGATTTTAGTTGTCTAAAATTTAGAGAAAATCTCGGAAATATCCATGTTCTCTTTTATGTAAGAACTCGAATCAGCTCTCTACACTCTAGTAATTTTGTATAAAATATTTAACTTATTTCTACTGATACTTTGTACGTTTAAATTCCTCTTGTAATTTTTTGGCTAAGGCTTAGGCTTAAATTAGAAATTTTTGTGTTCGCTTTTCATTAAATGAAAGTAGTTAGTAAATGCCAGCGTTGTTTTAATGTTTGCACTGATTTGCGACTGATAGTGTATATTTTTGTTGATAATAAATTCTATATTGTAAAATTTACATTTTGTATACCTTCGAGTTATACACGCCCGATTTTTAAATTGATCGAGTCAATTTTTCCAGACTGTCTTAGAACACATACAGGCAGGAAGCACTACTGACTTGCATTTGTTTTCAGCACCTGTGGTTTTTAACAAATTTCTGATTCTTGTTATCTTCACGGATTATTACGTATTTTACTTTGGCAAATAATTACATTTAGGATATTTTTCAGTTGAAGGAAAACACATTCCATCGAATCAAAGCCGAAATTTATAAATACAATAAAAAACCCATAACACTTGTGATTTGAAGAAAAGCCAACTTTTTAATTCTTTCTCAGCGGCAGCATTAAGAAATCGTTTTTCCTGAACGTATTTGCACAACAGAAAAAAACTAGATTTGAATTGTTTTTTATAAATTTGTGCTTTTATTCGGCGAAACAAGAATTTTTCGATCGAGTTTGTATCCGATGCTCTCACGAGCAGCTTCTATCACAGCGTTTTTCATACATTACATGGTGCTTTTATGTCCGAGTCATTAAGCAGTTTTAGACTCTAGATTTTGCTGGTAAAAAAAATAAAACTATAAAAAAAATAAAACTGATCTATTAATGTTGACGACTGGGATCAGGTTATGCTATTCGATTCAATCGCAATCGACGGTCGAACGTATGGCGAAATCAATGTAAAAATTCTACTTTGACTTTTGAATTATTTAGCTCAGAATTGAATGGAATCTGGTCCCTGATAGTGCCTTCAACAAAAATGAGGTCATATAAGGATGTGGTCTGAACTGTAGTTCCGTTTTCTATAAGATCTTACATCAGAAATGTTTAAGAAATGCCTTTTGATTCGTGCATACTTCCCGGTAGATTTTTTCAGGTGGCTTTGTATGTTCAACAATGAGGAACGGTAGTATTGTTAGTGATTTCGCGAAGGCTGTCTGGCCTTACAAGTAGATCATAATTAATTTTAACATTAAAATCGTTCTACGTTTGTATTTTGCATTGGGAGATTGGGACAATGATCACAACCAAAATAACTGGTGAAACGAATGAAATTGGAATAAAATTTATTAAAATAATTCTTTAGTCTGAAAATTTGGGTATGAAATATTAATAGAATTTAGTTGTTTCATTTCTATGAACAAAAAAAGATTTATTTTTGTATTATTGGAAACTGTGTAACACTGAAGAGGACAGCTTATCGCATTTTCTTCGCAAGTGTCCCATGTTGTCCGAGCTTTGAGTAAAGGCATTTGGAAACAGGCTGCTAACGTTAACGAAATACTAAATATTTTAAACGGGTTCAATAACAAAACCTCACAACATCGCTGTAAATATTTTCAAAAACAACTTATCGTTCTTATCACAATATTATTGATACGATATACACTCTATTTCACAACTATATTATCACCCATATACATTTTTTACACTTTTCTAATAAACAACCGAAAATATTTTTAAACAATTATAATAAATAGGATCGTAGTATGTAAACACATTAAATGCAAAAAATAAATACCGTAACTTATTTCAATAGAAAGGAGAAAACGATATTGGTTTTTATGTGTTTCATGTCTATAGAGGCTATACACGAAACGTTTGCGAACAAATGTATACTAGATATTGATACCGAAATTGCTTCAAAATATAACTCTCTCCCTTAAACTCAAAATGCGGTCTGAACTAAAATTTTTTCTATTAAACATAAGGGAAAAATGCATATTCTAAATTTTCTTTGACATTTTCCAGGGAAGAGAAACCCATTAACGACTGAGAAAAAATTTCAATTTTGCTAAATAAAAGTTTTTTGAATGATTTTGCTAATAAATATTGTGTACCGAAATTCTTAAAATAGATTTCTATTAAGAATTGACGCAATTAAGTGCTTTTCTTGATTTTATGTGAAAGGTGTTCGTGTTTAATAGGTTTTCATACACAGCCCAAAAATTGTTTCAAATTTTAAATTTGACACTCTGCCCATTTACCAAGATTTCTAGGTGGATTGGATTGAAGGTAAGAGATAGGAGGTCATTAATAAAGAGTAGAAAGAGAGTGGGGGACAATATAGAGCCCTGTGGCACACCGGCATTGATTTCGTTAGATATGGCAGCGTCCAAAGCAACTGAAATGATACGGTCAGAAAGGAAATTACCAATCCAAGACTAAGAAGAGAAGGGTGGAGACGAACTGCTGGGAGTTTGGTTAAAAAGGCAGAATGTCAGACTCTGTCAAAGTCCAACGTAATCACACCCGACTCACCGAAGTTATGGAGACAACGGTGACAATGCTCGGTAAGCCATGCCAGAATGAAAGCCAGATTGGTGATCATGGATTAGATCACATGCCTCTGCCTCTTTAGGAAGTGACTGAACATGTAAGAGTTTCCATAATAATAGAAAAATACTTGAAAATATGATAAATTAAATATTTTCCTCAGAGGTTTAGCCAGGGAGTAGTGTTAAAATACTGTCGCTTCCAGGTTAGTAAAAGAATGTGAATACATTAGTCAGCCAGAATAGTGTCCTAAGAGTAACCTTGCTTGGGGTCTTGATGACGGCTCTCTCATTCATTGCCCCTGAGGATGGCGCGCCTTCTCATTGAGATTTCTTGGAGTCAGTACATTGGGGAATGGATCTCCTCCTCATGTACTTTGTGTTAGTCTTATATTTTACGCTAATTAAAAAAAGTTGCCCATTAACTTAAAACTAAGAAATAAAATACCCTTCTGAAGCAGTTTTCGCAAAACTTTCCCATTGGATCCTTGAATCACTTGAATACAAATGATTAACAAAATGACTGACCACTGCTGCTGCTGCTGCTGCTGATGGTTAAAATTCATATAGTAAAAATTTTAGGGTACACTTTTTATATGGTATTGCAGGGGAGGATAGATTGTATGTTATCTCACTATTTTTGCTTCAATCATTTCTCCTACTTATTCTTTATCGTTACCTAGCTGATAGCTATCTGCACAGCATTTTAACGATCTTGGGTACTTGTAACTGCATCCAGATATATCCATCTGTTCTGCAAAAGTCCAACTTAACTTTCAGTCCAAGATTTATTTGGCATGAGTTTCTTTAAATCATTCAAACCAGGAACCATTAAGACACTGAGCACGTCGAAATTTGCACGGTTTTCATTTTCAATTTGTTATTGTTACTTCCGATGAAACTTCGGAATTGGCACTATGTCTGCAGCAAAATCGCCATATCCAAAAGTGGTGGCCGTGAATTTAAATGAATGGGTCAAAAGTGGAGGGTGAGATTAAGGCTTTGTCAGCAGCAGACCATAGTCCAATAAATACTCTTACAGCTGTCGTCACTTTGTTTAATCTGTGCCGGGATTCAATTTGATCAGTTCGTGAAGATAAAGGAAATTAGTTTTTTTTTTTTAAAGAAAGTATGAGGATATCTGTGAGTTGTGCAATTATTGGCAAGGAACAAGTTAAAGCAGTGATTTTCTTGCAATTTCAGGCATTTATTGTCATCATCTTGGCAACTTTGAGGATTATTTTAGGACACGGTGTGACTACAAAGTAAGTGTTTTTGCTGTTAGTGGATGGGATTAGTTTAAAAAAAAGTGTTTGGTTAGAATTTCTAAAAAAAAACAACTTTATGATGAGATAGAGAGCTTACTACGCGCAGTAAGGAAAGTGTTTTAAGTAGCCGCAGCTGTTTCAGGCTTGTAGAATGTCCTTTTAAGATGCTTCAGTAGTAAAATACACAGAGCATAGCCAAGCAAAAGACTACTCAATTAGTTCTAACCATTTTTAATTGAAAGTACAAGAGCAGATCTGTGTGTTTGGGATCGTCATGAGTATTTTCAAAAGAAAACAATCCAAGAAACTAAAGTGCTCCTACACGAGTTGTTCCGAGTCATTTTTCCTAATTAACAAATAAGTAAATCTTGATATAACTCGAAAACCACGGAAACGCTTAAAGTGCAATAAATGGAAATTACGGAAGATGAGAGTCATTTAGACTATACTCTTCAAGGTAACTACGGGTACTGTTTAACCATCCTGTGCTACTGGACCATTAAGGAAAGTGCATTGAAGTCCGTAGAGAAATGTTCAATATTATAAATTCTTCAGGCATTCTGGTGATAGTATCTGCCGAGAAAGTTATTCCGCATTGATAGTGATAGCATTCATCTTAAAATCCTCACATGCATACTTAACGACCAGTTGAAATAAGTCTGGTCATTTTGCCTTAGAAGTATCTGCCAACCGCAAATGTCGGCAACTAACAATCATTTCACAAATCTTCACTTTTACTTTCATCTCAGGTAAGCAAGTTGATCGTCGCCGTTTAGGACGTGACTGAATTCCATATAAGCTTGCTACTGTTGATATTATTACGCAGCTGGTGTGTTCAGTTATTTAATACTATCGACCATCGCTATTTTTGATTTCATTTCGCTTCCAATAAGTAGCGTAAATTTTGTCATACGTTGTTGCAAGTAAAAAATTTCTCTTGTTGCAGTGTGGTACATGTTCAGGCGAAAAACCCGTGGTCAAATGGATTCTGGCAGAAAAAAATGATTTGGAAGCCGCGATGGGTTAAAACATGGCAGGAGAGAAAATACTATGTGGCTACGTGGAAGAAGGTGTGGGGTCCTGTTGAGATAAATGAGTGGGTTCCACTTCCTAAACCTCCGCCTGGATGGCCTCAAGTGCCAAAGCATTAATGCCAGCTGTTTCCGTACTATTTTTTTATTTTTATTTATTTATTTATGTTATTTGCCATGTGATGTGTGTTTTTACTAATAAGAAATAAATTATTTGTAAAAAGTAGGAAAAAAGCTGTTTCACTTTTGTACTTTTCAGCTATTGCCTGTCTTGAAAAATTTATTCGTGATTTCGTTTAGAGCGGAAGTTTTGGCTTGTTTATGACTAGTTACTTCTGCGTTTAGTTGGCTAGAAGTCTTATATACTTGAATCTAATGAAAGATACTTTTTTTCCAAAGAAATTCTTGTTCTTGGAAGCGATAAACTCTTTAAATGCTTCAATTACATGAGCTCGATCTTTAATCATTTTCTAACGCTCAATTGGTGAGGTATCGAGGAAATGAGTAAAATGTGGATGGAATTTCTCGTAATTTAATTCTAAAAATTTCTGTACAGTAATTTGTGAAATATGGAGTCTTGCATTATCATGAAGCCATCGTACGCTTACAACCTGTACAAGTTAATTTACATTAAACAACCATAGGAGAATCCTGGATAATTTAAAAGGGATTAGGGAATTCACGATGCTTAAAGACAGGATCAACAGAGTCAGGGTGACCGAAAGATTTCACAAGACTCATATTGGTGACGGATCACTCTCAGAAAAGGGATCCGCGGATATTTTTATACTCACGGACGGATCTATGGTTCTCTAAAGACTTGAACTTGGGAACTGGGAAGATTCACCTCGGTTTACCAAGTAAAAATCCTGGCTCTGGTTAGTGCGTTACTTAAAGGAGGTAAAATCTTCATTGCACTGGACAATCAAGCAGATCGGGCGGAGGTAAACTCATCCCTGGCGATGGAATGTGTACAATAGCTCAATGAGTGTGCCTTAGTAAATGAGGTAAGGCAGGAAAAAGTTGACCCCTTAGCAAAGCAGAGTTTGACTATGGAGTTCCAAGGTTCAGAACCTTGTTTTGTCAGGATTTAGTCGCGAAATGAGTCATAAAGGATCAGAATCGGTGGGAAAATATGACAAGTTGCCGGCAGGCAAAAAAAGCGATTAGGCTGTCGTACGACCAGAAGAAAAGTTCTAAGCATGGAGCGACGAACACTCCGATGATTAGTTTTTTTGACTACTGGGCATGGTAGCTTTGGATGGGGATCCTGAAGGATGATACATGCAAATTGTGCCTGGAGGATACTGAGACGGTGGAGCATATTGTTTTCGACTGCCCGGTCTTGGCGAGCTGGAGAATGACTGTCACAGGTGGTCTCGTGAGTAGCGTTCAGGTCGGCCAATATCATTACAAAGAAAGGAAACGATTGGGTAATAAAATAGTACAAACTTTCATGAAAACAAAAATTCAAAATAAAGTACCTAAACTTGTGATAAACATTTAAAAATATAGAACATGTGTTTCTATTTTAACAACATCTCTTTAATGGCTTGGACTCCAACGTTGAGTTCGTATGTTGTGGGAACATTATCAGCTTAACACGTTGATTGCCACAATTAGAATAAAAGCTTTCACGAGAGAATTACGTGTTAAAATGCCTTCGTCGTGAGAGAGCTTTTAAACGCCGGTCACGGCGCTTAACGTGTTAGCAAAACGCTCAAGCTACAGATAGAGCTTTTCACAAATGGCTCCAGTTACAACTCCGACATCTACTAAAACGCTTACGTAGATTTGAATCAATTTTATAATGCTCTAATCATAAGTCAAGCATGTTAGTGCCGACTCGAGCGATTTCGCAACACTACAAGTAAAGGCTGTGATACATTAAAAGCAGAAAGCAGCGGTGGAAGCAGAAGCAGCGGTAGAGTTCTGCTCTGATTTTTTGACGTGGCACATTAAAAGCAGAAGCAGAATTTTAGGGCGTTGAACAAGAAAGCAGCGCTGCCTCTGTCATGTGACCCCATCCTATTCCTTCACTCCATTTTTCGAGTGTCGGACGCAAAAACTTCCTTGTCAAAATGAGCACAAAAGACAAAGGGGGGCAGGCAGCAAGAGATGACATTGCACTAAGCGAACGTCGACGGCTCGAGCTCGACTGAACGTAGGCTGCGGTTAGGCACGATTCAGTCAGTCCCAGTGTCTCTACGGAGATTATGCACCAGGAAGAGAGGTCCTGTACAATCCAGGCTTAGCAAAGATCTTAGGGCCAGGAGACGAAGGGAAGATGGACCGGAAAACTTATCAGGAACGAAAAGCTTTTGATGGAAAGAGAGAACGGTAAGATCCTGGACAATAGGCAGAGAAAGGGAGAAGAAAACATCAAAATTCTTTAAATTTTTTTTAATATTTCGCATAAAATACGAACACTTTAAAAAAAACAACAAGAATTCTACACAACAACAAGGTCAGAGCAGTATACTCGCTGACGTTAAAGTAAAATTAAAATTAACTTAACTAGCGACTGATATGTACAGAGATGCGATACGTTACAAGTAATGACGAGTGGCGGAAGCCTTTGTCTAATGGAAGGAATATAAGTTAAATTTTTTTACCTAAAAAATAATTTCAGCTCTTATTTTCTTTTTTGAAATTTCCATGGTGACTCGTTTGTAAGTGCTGATTGTGTTTCTGAATTGTTATTAATACTGCCTGATTTTAGAGGGGGCATAACACTATCAGTACTATCACTTCTTTTCGCAAGGATTTTATTTTGATTGATGAGCTTATCATCCTTTCTATCCCAGCCATGATGGTGATGTACATCATGGTGATCGGGTGACGGGAACCATTCTGATATTATAACAGGCCGCCAGATTTTCTTCCAAGCTGGCACCCAAACTTCTTTCCAATCTGGAACCCATATTTGCTTCCATGCTTCTTTCCACGCTAATTTTTTATCTTCAACCCAAACCAATTTTTTACTTGGCTTCCAGATTTTTTTCCATGCTTCCTTCCATTCTAGTTTCTTGTCTGGGACCCATATTAATTTCTTTTCTGGCCGCCATATCTGCTTCCACGCTTCTTTCCATACCAATTTCTTATCATCAATCCATACTTGTTTCTTTTCGGCACGCCAAATTTGTTTCCACTCATCCTTCCAAACTAATTTCTTACTTGGTACCCAAATTTGTTTTTTCGCCGGTTTCCAGATTTTCTTCCAATGCGGTTTCCACACTAACTTTTTCTTCCACAAATCATGACTTGTGTATTCCCATCCTTCGTGATCCTTTCCTAAGTATTTTTCTCCTGGAATTCCAACTTTAATCCAATGAGGCACCCAAATTTGTTTCCATGCTGGAACTTCAACTTCCTTCCATGCGGGCACTTGTATTTCCTTCCACACTGGAACCCATATTTGTTTCCAAGCAGGCACCTGTACTTCTTTCCAAGCTGGAACTTTGATTGGTTCCCATATTGGCTTATATATCTTTTTCCAATCGGGAACTTGAATTTCCTTCCAAGCTGGAACTTGAATTTCCTTCCAGACTGGCTTCCAGATTTGCTTCCAAGCAGGCACCTGTATATCCTTCCATACTGGAACTTTAGTCGGTACCCAAATTGGTTTCCAGATTTGTTTCCATGAAGGTTTCCAAACTTGTTTTTTAGCAGATTTCCAAATTTTTTTCCATCCCTCTTTCCAAATCAGTTTCTTCTTCCAATATCCCGGGTCATGACTGTCATGATAGTGATGATGATGATGATCATCAGCGATATCATATCGCTGTTGGGCAACATCTTTACTGCTGGCTTGAGATTCCTCTGCTTGCTGGTCGAAAATCGCTTTGCTGGACACCAGGACAGCGAAATACAATACACAGCACAAAGTGACCTGGAAAGAAACAAATCATATAGAAAGTGAATTAATTATTCCATTGTATACAATAAATTGCAAAATAAATAATTGTTTCCGTCATGGGCTCTAGTGATAAATTACGTCCGACTTGAACTGTACATCAACGGAATTGTCGTAAGAAAATTAATTATGAGGGTTGGGTACAAGAGGAGAAAAGGAAAGTCCCCATCATTCGTCTCAGTGGATATCTGCTCATATTGAACCTTTTACATTTTACTTTCGGCTTGGGTTTAAATTGTTATATGAATGTCCAAGTTAATTATTGTGCGTGGAGCTTTCACTATTGGCAGGATAGCAATGCAAATTTGTCATGGCTTTGAACGTTTGATTCATTATTTTAGGATTTTATTAATTGTAACCGTTTAATCGATGCTGTTTCTCAACCTTTTCACATGGTAATGGGATACGTAGAAGGGTGCACCTATACTTAAAAAGTATCATTAAAATGTGTCATTAAAATGTTTTCAACATTGGAAATATCAAAAGCAACCTTCTAATCCTTAGTAAGAGATTGATTTGAAATTTATATTTTAACCATATGATTAGTTAATTTATCTTTAATTATTAGTTTATCATGGACCCTGAGGTCTTGAAAGCGGATCGCTCTGTGAGTAAGTTTCACTATTTATTATTCTGGACAAAAAAAATTATTAAGTCAATACTTTCTTTAAGTAGAAAAATTTTTTCGGGCAATCCAGCGCTTCAAGAGCAAAATTGGGAAAATCAAGAAGAAATCTATTCCATCTGGCCCACAAAATTACTCACCATTTTTACCATTACTGAGCATTTTTACCAGCATTATCACAGGTGTTAGACAGATTAGTTTTTTGGCAAATTACTGGTATTCCAAAATCATGAATGCAGTCTTTGGTATTCCTCAGGAATCCATAGTTGGCCCGAACTTGTTTTGGCTCTACATCAATAGCGTCAACACGGATGATATTTAGATGTGCCTGCCCACCTCCTGGTTGAGTCTATCTACAGCGGTTGAACTAGTAAATTTTTATCTCAAGCTACTAGCTGCTGCCGAGTTGGAGCAAATAAGCTTAATTTAAATCTCAAGTTATAATGATATATCGACTAATGTCGATATTGAGATTCCACCAATTATATTATACTAAGTGGAAATACACTATCAATGAATTCCGGTGCTAGAAATCTGGGCATGATCTTCAATAATGAATTTAAGGAAAAGAACATTAATTCAGTTGTTGGTGGAATCTTAATTTAAGATGCAAGCGGAAAACAAAAGATACAATAATAAGAAACGGAAATCTGCGGCAATTTACAAGCTAGGCTGCTTGGTCACTATTAAAGGAACTCATTTTGACTTTAACTTGAAAATTTTTACGGTCTTATGAAGCCTTGGAGTCAATAAGGCTTTGAAGAGGGATCCGATAGGGAAGATGATGCGAACCTTGGAGAAGCTGACAATCCAGATAGAAGATCCAGATAACTAGCCCTAACAACTCCCAACATCCAATGATAGATTGAAACTCGGATATGTTTATTCTCCGAGCTATGATGACTGTAATCCTGCTAACGACTATGATATTTCCACGAATACGAGCTCCTCTTGAGGAAGACAATGACTGTAATCAGAGGAGCAGCGGTGATGCAATCTGCTGAAAAATAATAACGCGTGACGATGATCTGGTGATGAAGACGAAATGTGGACAGAATGATGTCCTAATGACGAGACGATGATGATCTGATGCATACCCGGGGTAAGTATGCTCCTGGGATGATAGAA